>VWZD01002873.1:8712-49072 GCA_013396695.1 Sakesphorus luctuosus
CAGTGTGTCACTGTGTCACTGTGTCACCTGGGCATGGATGCAGCGGGGCACTGTGTCACTGTGTCACTGTGTTACCTGGGCATGGATGCAGCAGGGCAGCGTGTCACTGAGTCGCTGTGTCACCTGGTCACTAACGCAGCGGGGCAGCATGTCACTGAGTCACTGTGTCACTAATGCAGTGGGGCACTGAGTCGCTGAGTCACTGTGTCGCTGTGTCACCTGGTCACTAACGCCGCGGGGTACTGTGTCACCTGGGCATTAATGCCGCCCTGCCCGGCAGGGTAACACTGCACTGTGTCACGGTGTCACCGTGTCCCCATGTCACTAATGCCGCGGGGTTCCTGCGGGCGCGCTCCCAGCCGGCACACGGGGTTACCAGACCGTGGCGTGTTCGGAGCTGCAGCGCTGACCTACTTGGAGCCGTCCTGGCAGCTGCCTCTGGGGCTGCCCGGATTCGCTGCCGCTGTTGCTAGGGCGAATTAGCATGAATTTTTCCACACACAGACTCGGTGATTGAATGATAAAAGCTGACTGGAATTAAAGAGATTCGGTGCAGTATTATGCAGATTTATCTTCTCATTTTTTTCCTTCTCTGTCAAATGCATAAAAAGGAGCAGAAAACAGTTTGTTTCCATTTATTTTTGACCTATTTTTTTTCCAGAGGAGGGCAGAAGTGTTGTGAATTTTTGATCATAATTGAATATTTAGGCCACTGAAATGATATGACAGTGAGCATGCATCTTTAATGTATGGAAGATTCAAAGGCTGTGTCTCTGGAGGGGAATGAAATGAATATATTTTGTGTTCTGGTCAGACTGCTGCCTCTCTCTATTTGAAGCTGTGTCAGATTCCCTTATCTGGAAAGGGAAAACATATACCAGGTTTTGTTGCATAACACTACTCTTGGCTGTTTTTAGCTGTCTGTACTTAAAAAAATTAGTCCTGTTGATGTTAGAGGATGAAATTAATCCCTGGACTGTGCCTCTTGTGTGTGCAGACAGATGCCCAGGGTGGCTGGGGGGCTGTGTTGTGTTCCCCTGAGGAGGTGTTTGTGCTGCAGCCTGGTCAGCTCTGTACACCCACTGTCCCATCAACAGCAGAGTGTCCCCTGCATGGCTGCGTCTGTCCCATCAACAGCAGAGTGTCCCCTGCATGGCTGAGTCTGTGACATCAACAGCAGAGTGTCCCCTGCATGGCTGAGTCTGTCCCGTCAACAGCAGAGTGTCCCCTGCATGGCTGAGTCTTTCCCGTCAACAGCAGAGTGTCCCCTGCATGGCTGAGTCTTTCCCGTCAACAGCAGAGTGTCCCCTGCATGGCTGAGTCTGTCCCATCAACAGCAGAGTGTCCCCTGCATTCCTGTCTTTGTCAGGCTTTGGTTTGAGATTGGACTCTCTAGATGGCCTTCCTTCTGCCTAAAAGAGTGTTATCTTTTCAGAGAACTCTGTGCTCCCTTAGGGAGCAAATAGAAACAATACTCAGCGAAGAATCCTTTGATGTAATTATGAATATTTCCTTTGTTATTATCGCTAATTGTAGAAGATCTTTGTTTAAATTGCTCTTCCCCTCTCTATGGCCTTTTACCATGTAAAGAAGTTCTAATTTAGTGCTTATAATTTTAAGTTACATTTTCATGACAACACATCATGGCATCCCACTTGAAGAACTGGGAATTTTCAAAATAAGAGACAGTGGGCGATGGGAGAGAAGGACCCACCTGGCTTTGGAATTGCAAAATAGAAAAATGTGACTCGGTGCT
Source organism: Sakesphorus luctuosus (assembly GCA_013396695.1). Taxonomy (NCBI): domain Eukaryota; kingdom Metazoa; phylum Chordata; class Aves; order Passeriformes; family Thamnophilidae; genus Sakesphorus; species Sakesphorus luctuosus. The sequence continues at coordinate 10,469 of VWZD01002873.1, forward strand.
GGAAATTAATGAACTCATTTTTGCTGAAACAGTTGAATTTGAAATATTGGGGTGAATGAGATCCCTTTCAGAGGAGTCTGAACTCCCTGCATGTGTGCCTGGACAGTCAGCAGCTTCCCTGGCACCAGCTCTCTCCTGCTGTGGCCCCTGGAGTTCCTTGGCAAGGTGTGAAGAGGAAGAGACTGGAAATGGAGACGTGAATTTTAGTGCATTTTGTGACCGAGGCAAAGCCTTCAGTTCCTACCGAGTTGGATTTCCTGTCCCTTTCGTGCCACTGATCCGTTACTGAACCTCCCATCCCTTCCCTCTCTGCTCCTTCCTGACTCTCTCCCGGAGGGACAGGTTTTACAGAAGGGAAAGTGCTCTGGGCACTGTTGGATGCCCTGCCTGGCCCTGGGGGTGGCTGCAGGGAGTTTTGGGTCCCTCAGCACTGTGGTGTGGATCAGGCTGTGGTCCCTGCTGACCTTTGCTGCAGGATGCTGTGCTGGAACAGCCTGCCTGGGGCTGCAACTGCCTTTGGGCTTCTGGCCCTTGTTGGGTGGTGCCACTTGGAGTTTCATCCAGTTCCTCTGGGATAGTCACTGACTTGGGTTTCAGGGAATCAAAATAGGAATGCAATACTGTATTCATGCAGAAACCCAGTTGTGTTGTCTTACTTTGGTCTATTCATGCTAAGAAAGGGAGTTCAAAGAAAAGCAACAAACAAGATAAAGCAGCTACTCTGTGCAAGAGTTGTATCCTTGCAGTTTATTTGGGATTTCACCACAGGGAATGTTTATACCAAACCTGAAATCAGAAGGTTTAACAGACCGTCAAGTGACATATTAAATATAAAAATGCAGCGCACTAGAAATTGTATTCAACGTTGTTACCTCTCTCAAAATCCCTTTAATGGATTTATTCCAAATAAGTGAATGTGTGAATGATCTGATCATAATGTTGTGGGTGATTATAAGTAGCAGAAATATGGAGTTAATGAAACAAAATCAAAATCTGAGCTCTCTGTGTAATGCATAAGAAACAGGACACCAGAGGAGTTAGAAATACATATCTGTGTCGAAAATACTGTCAGTTGTGCACATTCTTTTGAAAAAAACATGTTAATCACTTTCTGATGATCCCCTCTGAGGTTTCTATTGTTGCTGCAACTTACACCTCCTACCTTGAAATTTCTTACCTGCAAAGGATTGCTTGTATTGTTCAAGATTCCTGTGCCGTGACCTCTCCTGTGAGCTCTGAAAGGTCCATTATGCTGTTTCATGCTCTGGGGTGGCTGAGTGAGTGCTGATTTACTGGGAGCATATGCAGGCAATAATTCTGAAGGTTTTTCCCAGCAAGCCCCCGGAGTGCTGCCTCCCCTTGCCCCTGGGGATGGCTGTGCTGCCTCCCCTTGCCCCTGGGGATGGCTGTGCTGCCTCCCCTTGCCCCTGGGGATGGCTGTGCTGCCTCCCCTTGCCGCTGGGGATGGCTGTGCTGCCTCCCCTTGCCGCTGGGGATGGCTGTGCTGCCTCCCCTTGCCCCTGGGGATGGCTGTGCTGCCTCCCCTTGCCCCTGGGGATGGCTGTGCTGCCTCCCCTTGCCCCTGGGGATGGCTGTGCTGCCTCCCCTTGCCGCTGGGGATGGCTGTGCTGCCTCCCCTTGCCGCTGGGGATGGCTGTGCTGCCTCCCCTTGCCCCTGGGGATGGCTGTGCTGCCTCCCCTTGCCCCTGGGGATGGCTGTGCTGCCTCCCCTTGCCCCTGGGGATGGCTGTGCTGCCTCCCCTTGCCGCTGGGGATGGCTGTGCTGCCTCCCCTTGCCGCTGGGGATGGCTGTGCTGCCTCCCCTTGCCCCTGGGGATGGCTGTGCTGCCTCCCCTTGCCCCTGGGGATGGCTGTGCTGCCTCCCCTTGCCCCTGGGGATGGCTGTGCTGCCTCCCCTTGCCGCTGGGGATGGCTGTGCTGCCTCCCCTTGCCGCTGGGGATGGCTGTGCTGCCTCCCCTTGCCCCTGGGGATGGCTGTGCTGCCTCCCCTTGCCCCTGGGGATGGCTGTGCTGCCTCCCCTTGCCCCTGGGGATGGCTGTGCTGCCTGGAGTGTTCCTGCCTTTGGAGGCTTGGCTGGTCATGGCTTTGTTGGGAATGCTGTTGGTGCAGCTTCCTGTTGTCCTGAACATGGCCAGAGGGTGTGGGATCCAGAGCACCCACCTGGGCTGCCATGGAGGGATTGCAGCCACAAGGAGCCAGTTCACTCCCAGCCTTTCCCCCTGCCAGGGCCTTACAGATCAGTTACTGTGCAGCAAATGAGGCTCAGTTCCCATTCCAAACCAAGACAGCAAGGAATTGTATCACATTTCTGAAAAGGCTGGCAGTTAGCACGTTCCTTTTATTGCAATGCAGTAGGGAATACAAATGTTTTACAAATTAAAATAATCCTTACATGATATTTTTTCTGTGATCCATTAACAGGGAAACAGATTCCGTAACAAACTCCACTGTGGCAGGAGCAGCATCATTGTGGCTTCCCCATCCCTGCCTGTCCCCTGTCCCTGCCTGTCCCCCATCCTGTGTGTGCTGTGCCCAGAGTGCCCCATCCCTGCCTGTCCCCCATCCCTGCAGTGTGTGCTGTGCCCCATCCCTGCAGTGTGTGCTGAGTGTGACACACACTGTAACTCACACCAATCCCCTGGGAGGCACACCCAGAGTGGAACCACAGGTGTCTCAGTGCAGTGCTCTAACCTGTGCCTCTGCACACGTGGAGCTGTTTGGTTGTGCGGAGGAGAGGCTGGCCATAAATATTTGTGCTTTCTCAGGTGTGGTACAGCCCCTGTGTTGTGCTGTCAGCCATTCACCACCAGCAACCACCCAAAAAATCAGGGTGGTGTGTAAGGGAAGGAAGGAACAGCAGGGTGTCCCCATGGGTGGGTTTCACAGCCACTCCTGCCCTCTCTGTAGGCAATAGCAACGTGAACATGAAATGCACAATGGGCTGTTAAAACAGAGATATTTTATATTATCCTTCATTCTTCCCTCCTGCTCTGAGGCCACACCTACTTCCAAAGTGAATCCAGACTCAGATCTTGCCAGGGACCGTGACCCTGCTGAAACCAGTGGCTGTCTTATCCTGGAATTCACTTGGGCCAGGCTTTCATCCCAGGCATCTTCCCCTGAACATGCCTCTTCTTTTGTGCTCTTGCTCCAAAGGGTGGTGTTTCTACTTCTATTTATTTTTCTCTCTTCCTCTGAAAATGCTTTGAAAGCCAATTTTTTGTTGAGCAATATACTATAAATTTGCTCTTAAGAATGAGAAAATGTGGGGGGGAAATCACTTCACTGCTGAGCAGATAGGGCTGAGTAGCAGTTGGTCTCTACAGTTATGTTTTTCTGACTATTTCTGGTTTCATCACAGAATATCTTCAGCTTTTAATGAAAAGGAACAACCAGAGAACAAAACAAATATGCCAAGGAGAGCCTGGTCTCTTAACAGGCTGCAGAAACTCGGGTAATGAGGTGGCTGCAGTGCTGACACACAAAGCCAAGGCACACAAATGTCAGGGAAGGCAGAACACAACAATTTTTGAAAAGAAATGCCTTCTAGCTCTCTAGCCACTTTTGCTGTTGTCATCATTAAAGCTGATGGTGAATTAATTCTTTTTTTTTTACACTTTACTGTTGCACAAACAGTGCTCACACCAATGCTCAAGGAATTGTTCCTTTGGAGGTAGGAATCCCACAGCTGGGTCTGGGTTTGCCATGTTTTTCTTTGCTATACACGGGCACAGTAATGAGGCTGTTCTGAGGTCAGATATGGCAGTTAGCAGAGGGCACTGGTGGGGGGTTGTGCAGCATTTTATCCTTTAGCAAACACCCAGAATGGAGGAGGGAGTGCAGTTGTGCTGCACACTTGGTGTTGTTATGGCTGGAATGAATAGCTGATGAATCTTGAGTTCAGTCTCCTGGCCACGCTGTGCTGATGGCAGTGGATTGCAGATCTCACCTGCAGCTCCTGGGTGTGCCAGCACACCTACACACCACTTTAGCTGAGTTCAAACTGCTGCTGTGCCACCTCCAGCAGCTCTTTTGTTACTCCTCTGAAACTAAAACCTACAATTGTTTGCAACCTGCAGATGAGCTCACAAGTTCCATTCTTTTTTCCTTTGGTCCCCTTCTGCTGGTTGGTAAGATATGTCCCTTTGTGTGTTTTATGGATCCCTCCTTTTTTAAAGGAGCAGAAATTCCAGTGGACTTTTGTGTCCTATTTGCTGTGTCACAGCCATTTATCCTCTTCCACCAGCACTTTTCTGTTAACAGCCAGGGAATCTCACACTTGCCTTCACACTGGGCTGGGGTTCCTTGGCATGACACTCACCATTCCCAAGACTTCTGTGATAGTGGAGAGACACTTGCAAATGTTGCAAATCCTCTCCTGTGGTGCCTGTCTTTGTAGTGTCTGTTCCCATTGGGTCTGAGTTTAGCTCACTGAGGCACAATGATCCAGCACTGCCCTCTGAAGGGTTTCCCTCTGGTCTTTGAGAGCAATGCCACTTCTGTTGGAAGCAAGTGAAGGGCAGCCCAAGGAGCCCCAACAAACAGGTGATGCTGCAGTTTCCAAACCAGCTATTCAGGTATCCATGATGCAGTTCTGAGAAGCAGGACAGGGAGCTCATGCTGTGCAGATGAACTTGGCTGGGTGTTTTCAAAGAGCAGACAATGAGAGCTCTGAGGGTGAGTGCAGTCCTGGCAGTGGTGGCACCCCTGGGCACAGTGCCTGCTTGCACAGCAATCCTGAAGGAGCCTCCAGCACTTCAAGCACTGCAGCAGTTCCTTCTTTCCTGGCTCAGCTCAGCCCAACTGGCCTAATGATGCCATTTCACATGGGTGGTGATTGTGAGAGGGGTAATACTTGATTTAAACCAGCTCTCTGCCATACACCTTGGCTTCTTGTTAGGCTTGGGTAATCCTGACTGCCTCATGTTAGTGGTGAATATCAGAGGAGTTTGGAGCATTGAAGGAACAGCATTGCTACATAGTTGAAGACTTCTAGGTGGGTCGGACATTTTCAGTTAGAAGAAATGCAAGGCAGAGGAGTTTTGGCTGTACCCTGTGCTGCACAGTGATGGAGAGCAATAAATTCAGTTAAACCTCTGAGATTCTCTTAGTCCTTTGGTCTGCAACCAGAAAACCCCACCCCTCTGTCCATGCACTGGGGTCAGGTGTGCCCAGGCCATGGGCAGTTTGTGTCTGAGCTGCTCACACCTGTTGTGTGCAGGTGTTGTGACCCATTCTGTTCCCTGTCACTGAGCAGCAAGGACTGGGATGAGTCTGTGGGCATTGCTGCATTCTGGATGGTCCCCAGGCCTTCCCCAGAGCCACCAGGACACCATTTCATGTAAGTCCACACATACACATTGACTGAGAAAGGCTGAGCTGGCTTTGTGTCACTCCTTAATCCAACCTCAAAGGGCAGAAACTGCAGGGCTTTTTCTCCATGAGCTGGATGGACATCAGAGACTCTTCTCCCTCTCTGGGTCTCACAACTGTGCTTTGAAATGCCTTTTAAAGAGATGAAAAGGGTGTAGTTGTAGCTTTAAAACCATGAACTTTACACATTACTGAAATAAATGGTTCTCCCTTTTATTCTGAGGACCAGGTTGAGATAATACACAGAAGCCAAAAAAATAAATGGATGTCTTCTATTTTATTGTTTCCTGACGTTTCCCTTCCCCCTTTGCCCCCCTTAATTTCTTTTGGGGTCTGCAAAGAAAAGCATGTGAAAGGGCCCAGTGTACTGAGGTGTGAAATTGCAGGAGTTGCTCGTTCTGAGGATCAGCCACTGTGCCCTTTGACAGAAATACACTGGAAAACATGCACTAAGTATGAAAAATGCCTTAAATTCAGGGTGTGTTCATACAAAGTGAAGTTTCTGCAGTGTGGAAATCATTAAACCTGATCCAGAAAAATGTGAGGTGCCCCAGCCATTGAGATGTGAATCTCTTTAATCCACACAAGCATTAGAAAAATCTGAAACATGTGAGAGTTCAAAAGCTGCAAAGCCATTACATGACTTCTTATTCATTTCTCAAGTATTGTAACTTTCTATTGAACTCTGAAAAGACTTTTTCTTGTATTTTTTTCTTTTCATAAGCAATAGATCAGTCACTCACTAATATGTTCCTGCACATTGTGAGTCTGAAAGTGAGTTTCCCTTGGTTGGATCTACTTGGATATAAATTCTTGATTTATTTGAGAGCATTTATGTGGCATTTCAACAGTTGGTAACTTACACCTTTCCAGCAGTTGCTGTTGGGAAGGGGGAAAGGGCAAGACTGAGAACAATGTTTAATTATTTTTTAAGATTCCAAACAATTTCACAATAAGTTTAGAGGTAATTTTAGTGACCAGCTCTAACATTGCATGAGTCTGTGTGTGTGCTTGTCAAACCCCAAACCAAACCCCAAATCTGACCAAACCAAAGCAGCACAAAACACTTTTTTCCATCTCAACTTTACAGCTCTGGAGTTCACCAAGGACCTTCACGTTTGGTGAAAACTTATTTGAGAGAAAACAGTGAATTCCTTTTTGTGAAGGGCCAGACTTGGTTGGTGGCAGAGATGCTTGGCCCCAGGATGTCCCTCCACCAGCTGCTCTCCCAAGGGCACACACAGGGCTGTCCCCAAGGATGTCCCCCCTCCCAAGGGCACACAGGGCTGTTCCCAAGGATGTCCCCCCACCCTCCCAAGGGCACACAAGGCTGTCCCCAAAGATGTCCCCCCTCCCAAGGGCACACACAGGGCTGTCCCCAAGGATGTCCCCCCTCCCAAGGGCACACACAGGGCTGTCCCCAAGGATGTCCCCCCCTCCCAAGGGCACACACGGCTGTCCCCAAGGGCTGGGGTGTCCCTGCTGCTCCCAGCCTGCTATGCTGCTCCTGCAGGGCCTCCTCAGTGGGAGGATTCATTGGTTTGCACCTGCAGGTGTGGTATTAGGCTCAGTTTTGGTGCCTGTGCCCTTCTGTGGGCAGTTCCAGCAGCCCTGAGAGGGTCAGGTAGTTGTGCCTGGGGCTGTTTGCTTAGTGGGGTTGGTGTTGAGGTGGAGCTGCTGGAAGGGGATGGTCCATGTGTGTGATGGGCTTGTTCTGGAGCTCCTACACTGAGTGCCTGAACCAACTGCAGAGCCTCAGGGATGGGCTGACAGGCTGCCTGAGGGGACATTGGAATGTTCTGCCCAGGGAGGGGATGGATTCACCATCTCTGGAGGGTTTTAAGGTGAGACTGGACATGGCACTGAGTGCCATGGTCTGGTGATCACAGTGGAGTTGGATCAAGGGTTGGACTTGATGCTCTCAGAGGTCTCTTCCAACCCAACTGATTCCATGATTCTATGAAAGAGAGAGAGAGTTTCAGACTGATTTGCCCTTTGACAAGCAGCCACAGCTTTTTGTCAGTGAAGCTCCTGGGAGAAGACAGAAGAGGGATTTGAAACAGTTGGAGCTGGTTTTTGAAATGTCAAACCAGTGTGGACAAAGAGACTTTTGGATTCCTCTCCCCACAAAAAGTGTCCTCTCCCCTTACACGGACAGGGAGGGGCCTGCTTTGCACATGTCAATAGCTGGCAACTTGGCTTCACTGGCTTGCCAAAGGTGGATCAGGAGCTGAGGGACCCCACTGGTCCCTGAGGTGGGGAAGCAGAAAGGTGCAAGTGGGACAGGGATGGGGGAACAGCAGGAGCAGCTCAGCCCAGAGCTCTGGGGCTCTGCACGTTCTCAGGCTGGGCTCATCCTTTAGAGTCAGAAGACCTCAGTAAAACAAATGTCTCAAACCTGGGCCAGGACCCAAAGAGTTTAAAGGTAAGCATTAGATAAGAATTAACTGTATTAATTCTGTCCTTTGCTGCCAAGGCCTCGCAGCACAACAAAGGACTATTGATCAAAAAGGTCATGTAGAAGAGGGCAGGGTTTGAAGAAAATGAATTAAATAAAAAGGCCCAAATGAGACATGTAAAAATAGTAGCTCAGAGTTGAATGGAGTTCTGTACATCAGGCACTTCTCACATGCATTCATTTGTCTGCACAGAAACCGTAAATATCTCTCATTTTCATGGTTTGTCCAGTGACATCCCCCTGTGCTCTGCAGAGCCTGATTTGGTGACTAATTCCATGTATTTCTCTAAAGAAAGTGGAAAAGGGAGCATAAGAAAACACTGGGCTGTGCTTGGGTTTTCCCTTTGGTACCTCTCTGCTCTACAAGTCTTACATGGGTAACTAAAGCTGCTCCCATGCACAGTGGTAGCCAGTGGCTACTGACTGTCACTGCAGCTTTTAGGACTTCCCAAGGCAGCAGCAGCTGAGAAGGAATCTCACAGGAACAAGCTGCTGCTGCTTCAGCTTCTTGACCAGAAGGAGTTTTTTCCCCACTGGAGGTTAAGTGGAAAACCTCTTTGTAGCCAGTTGTCAGCATCTCACATCCTGAAAAAATACTAAAAAAGGCAGTTTACCTTTGTAAGTGCTGCTGTAAAAGGATTTTAAATGCAGGGATTGTAGTGTCATCTGCAGACAACAATCTGCTCAGTGTGTGTGGGTTTTGGGGACAAGTGGGAAAAGAGCATTCCCTGTGAATGACAAGTGCCAGTCTCATAATGTCACGTTCCCATTGGGGATGAGAAAAGAAAAAGGCCCATTATGTTATATCTAACCAGAGAGAACCTTAACAAAGAAATGCAGTGTGTTGTTAATGAGAGGAAGGATGGAGTTGTGGCTTGGGACAGGAGCTGCTCATTCATTTCTGGCTTGGCAAGAGCCTTCCATGGTGCCCTTGGGCAGCTCCTGTGCTGTCACCCTGCAGTGACACCCAGAGAGTTCCCTTGGGCAGCTCCTGTCCTGTCACTCTGCAGTGGCACCCAGACAGTCCCTTGGGCAGCTCCTGTTCTGTCACCCTGCAGTGACACCCAGAGAGTCCCTTGGGCAGCTCCTGTCCTGTCACCCTGCAGTGACACCCAGAGAGTCCCTTGGGCAGCTCCTGTCCTGTCACTCTGCAGTGGCACCCAGACAGTCCCTTGGGCAGCTCCTGTGCTGTCACCCTGCAGTGACACCCAGACAGTCCCTTGGGCTGCTCCTGTCCTGTCACCCTGCAGAGGGGCAGTGGCACCCAGAGAGTGCCCAGAGAGACACTGTGCTCCTCTCTGGGCAGGCACAGGGGATCCCTCAGTGGCCAGAGCTGTGAGATGCTGCAAAGACACCTTGTGAAAATCTCCAGTAGAAGTTGGAAGTGAGGGCTTGGACATTTTTTCTCTCTTTTCTCTTTTCAAAGGAAAAACCTTCTCCCTGACCCCCCTGCCCCTTTTCTTCTTCTCCTTCTCCTTTCTCCTGTGGCACTCTGGCTCTGGTCCTGGTTACTGAGCATTTGAGAATCTGCTCCTTGACCTCTGGTGGGTTCTGACTCTTAGTCATGGTAAGGCCTGGCTTCCCAGCTGAAAATGGGGAGAACAATCCTTGCTTTGTCTTGCTCTCTGCCAGTCTTGTCTGTTGGTCACTGGGGCACTGGGGATGGGGATTGCCTCCTACAAAATACAGGTATTTGCCCCAGTCTTTGAGAGGGGTTGGGAGAATGGAAACTTTAGACAGTAGTGTGGTGAGGAGGAGCACACAAATGATGGTAAAAGCAGGAATTTAGAGTAAGTGATGAGCTCAACTCAGTAGTATTAAGGACTGGCTTTGCTTGTTAGAGAAAGAGAAGGCAATTTGGGTCAGAGTCAGGATTTCTTAGGAATGTTGAGATCCAGACTTGTGGGTTAAGCACATCTCTTACCAGACTTAGATTAGAGTCCATGCTGGAGTGTGTTTTCAATTATATTCTGTTAAAAAAGTAGTGCTGAAATTTATCTTAAGTTGCCACAGTGCTTCAAAGCCTGAGCTTTGCCTCTCTCTGAGTCCTTGAACAGACAGGATGTGTTGAGGCAAAACTGTTTCTAATTAAGTTGATGCATGCTGCTTTTTAATGTTTCAGGACCTTCAGTTAAAGAAAAATGCTGTGGCCAGAGCTGAGCAGGATGATTGAGATAAAACTGCCTGGAAAGGCTGAATTTCCATGAACTTCCATGAATTTTGGGCCATCAGATAGCCCAGAGTGCCCCACAGCCCTGACCTGCCCTGCAGTCCTGCTGAGCACCCTTGGCTGTGCCAGCTCCCTGAGTATCCCTGACCTGCCCTGCAGTCCTGCTGAGCACCCTTGGCTGTGCCAGCTCACTGAGTATCCCTGACCTGCCCTGCAGTCCTGCTGAGCACCCTTGGCTGTGCCAGCTCCCTGAGTATCCCTGACCTGCCCTGCAGTCCTGCTGAGCACCCTTGGCTGTGCCAGCTCCCTGAGTATCCCTGACCTGCCCTGCAGTCCTGCTGAGCACCCTTGGCTGTGCCAGCTCCCTGAGTATCCCTGACCTGCCCTGCAGTCCTGCTGAGCACCCTTGGCTGTGCCAGCTCCCTGAGTATCCCTGACCTGCCCTGCAGTCCTGCTGAGCACCCTTGGCTGGGGCTCCATCCCCTGTGTGGCAGCTCCCAGAGGATGTGAGAGGGGCTGGCAGCACTCAGGTTGAGGAAAGGAAGGGGATTCCAGCCAATTGCTCTGCTCCTTGGGTCTGCTGCAAATCTTTGCTGTAGTAAGTGTGGCTCGTCCAGCAGAACCAGTTTTTGGAGTTCCAAGGATTTTTCCCTGCCTGGCTGAAGCATTGCCCTTCATTCCCCATCATTTTGTGGAGTGCTGTGCTGGAAGCTCGTGTAGTGCTGCAGATTCCCCAGGGATTAGGAGCAGGGTTCTCAGGTGAATGTGTGCACACACTCAGCACGTGAATAGTTCAGGTTCTGTTCTCCTGCTCAGGACAAGCGCTTGCACTTTACCTTTGACACTCATCTGTCAGTTCTTGGGGCTGCTGACCAACCTGCTCCAGCACCTTCTCTCTGTTCTGTCCTGCCTGGGCCCTCCAGCCCTGCTGAGCCCAGCCCAGCTGGGCTGTGCCAGACCTTCCCTGGGCTCACCACGGTCACTGCTTTGCAGTGCCAGGTCTGCTCAGTTCTCTCTGCCTGCAGGGACAGGTGTAGGACTGCTCAGAACACATCCTCGAGCTACAATACACGTGGAAATGCAGATAAAAATAGACCTCTGCATTTCTGTGATTCTGGATGAAGAATGGAACTCTTGTGACACATGAGCCAGTGGGCAGTGTCTGTCTGGTCGTTACCCCACTGCAGGGCTGTGGCAGTGCTGAATGAGTTTGGATTTTAAAGCTTTCCATGGAAACATTGAAGGGGTTTTGGGGGGTTTATTGGTTTGGGGTTTTTTGGTGTTTGTGGGTTTTTGTTTTTCTGTGTTTTGGGTTTTTTTAATTTTTAAGAATGACGTTTGTAATGGATAAAAGTATTACTGAAGAAATCCTAACAGTGCCCACTCAGTGAAGCAGCTTGGGCAGGTGTTCACTAATGCATTAACCACATGTAGGGAGATGCAAGGGAGAGTCTCCATAAACTGCTGAGAGGCTTTGCTGGGGATCAGAAAGTTTCCTCAACTTTTCTTCACAAAAATAATCTCTGCATGACCCTGGATCATCTTTTCCCCCTGACTGAGTCTGTCCCTCAGTGTGCTTGGCTCTGTGCAGTGTGGCACTCACAGGCTTGGAAGTTAAAAAGCTGGGATTTCAGTTTCCTGCTTGGCATTGGGGTGTTGAATACACACGTTAAACAACCAGGTGATTTAGAGGTGTGAGTATCAGGTTGGGCTCTGTCTCCTCGTTACCAGGTTGGTGGTGACTGTGACGCTGTTTTACACCTGGTTCTCTTAGAACGAGGCAGAGGTTACTGTGGCATTCCTAAAGGATCACTTGGAAATCTGGCACCTGAAACACAAGAAAATCCCTGACAGAACATTAAGCCACACACAATTCAGAACCATGTCTTCCTCTAGGCTTTATCTTGAACAGACAAGTCAAACCACTTCTCCATCTAAAACTGTCACTGCAAGCTGTTTTAAGTAAACTGCTTGGACACAGGAGATACTGGAATTCTGATGTGTGTTGATGTGCACACCATGGGATAACTGCACTATTTAAGGATGATACTTGGTTGTATAACCTAGGACAAGTATGTTGTTTCCCCTGTCTGTGTTTATAGTCTTAGCAGTGTTTTTATCACAGAAAAAGGATATGCTTTTCTCTCAGTATAAATAAGAAAATGCAAGAATAATAACCCCAGTGTGACATGGGGCCTGTCCCTTTGAAACTGGGGATAATATTATGCATGTTCTCTTAATGAGGAATAAAAAATACATTTATTTTACTTTGAAAAAATGGGGAATATTAGATCTCATTCTGGAAACCTGGGCTGTGACTACTTGATGCCTAGGAGGGTGAAAATTCTGTGTTCTGTGTGGAACTGTGTCCTGGTCACCACTTTGAATTAATTGTGGACTCTCTGGGTGTGTCCTGTTCCCTTTCTCTGAAATCTCTCTCAGTGTGGGGTCAGGCTGAGGCTGTTTGAATGAGCAGACTGTAAAAAAGAAAGGAAAAAAGTGAACCATATTAAGTGACAGAGTCCCAGCATCATTTGCTATAAATGAACGGGTGCCCATCTTGAAAAGAATGAAGAAAACTTCCCAACCAATGAATCTGAGGCATTTTTGTTTGAAGTCAAACAAATCCTTAAGAGTTTGACACACCTTATTAGTTACTCAGAATCTGTCCTGAAATGATTGTGTTGCTCCTGCCAGTGTCTCAGTTGCCTCCAGACAAGGGACTAAATGCCTTCCTGACAAACCCTGTGCCCCACAGATGCTTCAGGGAAGAGTTCAGAGTGTTTCTCTTGTCCTTTTCTGCCTGCAACCCTTGAACCTGGAGACATCACAGCTGCTTTTTCAGAGAGCATCAGTGTTTGTGTGACTCGGGTTTAGCAGCCCTGACCTCCATCCTCCCCATCGTGGCCCTTGTCTCAGTGGGCACTGTGGGCTCCTTTCAGTGCTTCAGTTTGGTGAGAGGGAAAGCAAACCCAGAGAGGTTTTAGGGCAGCAGGTGTATCCCTGACCCCAGTGGGCAGAGCTGCTGTGCTGTACTGCCCTATGGCCTGAAAGAGGCAGCTCAAATGTTGTCAGAGGGTTTCCAGTTCTGAGTAAATAAGGCATATTGTAAGTGCCAGGGCGGAGATGGTGAGGGTGGGAATTGGGTAGTGGCTGAGCTTAAATGAGACTGTTGCCAGCAGCAACTGACAGAGAGTTAGAGTAAAACAAGAGAAAGCAGGAACTTTACAGAAACAGTGCCTGCTCTGTCTCTGACAGAGGGGTAACATTCAGGACCATTGCAGGTGACTGGCATCATACACTGCCCCACCTGCTGCTCACAGTACCAGTTTGATCTCAAGCTCCTTTGGCACAAAGGTGTGTGTGCTGTGCCCAAAGCACACGTGAACGGGCTGTTTGTGGGCTGCCCACCAGGAGTGGGAGTGGGAGGGTTGCCTGGTGACTCCAGGCTCAGCCAGCAGGCGCTGACTGGCATTTGGGACCTCAGAGAGCTCTTCAGTTCCTAAAGTTGCACATGCTGATGGATCAGCAAGTAAATTCCTTTCCTTTCTTTCTTCCCTTTCCCTACCCACCCTCTGTCTGGCTCTCCAGATCATGTATATTGACTTTTTTGCCCTAAATTGTGGCTGAGACAAGGATAAACAGAGAGTTTTAGTGTGTCATTGTTTTGTATTGGTCGGATTTTTGTATCCTCCTCGTAACAAACAACTCTTGCTGTCAGGTTTTGATCACTTAAGTTAAAGGCTTTCAGAGATAACATCTCGACATTTTAAGGTGCTTGAATAGTTGCATTAATGTAAGAATGTATAAATAATTACTGTATTGCCTCAAAAATGCCTGCCTTTTGACTGAGTTAGGGCTGCATCTAACAAACTAAAAATAGATCCATCAGTGCCTAAGGGCTTCAAATCGAGTCTTTACATGAATTCATGGAGGAGTTTAGGTGGAAAACATTGACTGGTACTGAGAAAGAGAAGCTGGACACAATTACCAGCTAATCCCCTCAGCAAAGTGGGTGTGCTGCCTGTCAGCTGCCCCAGATTTCAGAGGGCAGACCCACTGAGACGCTTGCTGAGCACCAGGGGCTCAGAGAGTTGGGGAAATTAGCCCCTGGTTGTGAGAATAATTGGATTCCACTTGGAGAACTTTCCAGCTCCTAATATTTTAAATATTTGAGTGAAGGAAAAGCGGTTTGTTTTCATTGCTGTGTTTGAAGGGCTGGAGGGTGTTTTCATTCTCTGGTTCTAATGCCCAATTCTGCTCACAGGATTTTGGCACAGATGTTGCTGTATGAAGGCCACTTTTTGTTGTCCTGATTGCAGCACCACCTCCACCCTGCCCTCCCCCAGTCAGAGCCCCCTGGAAAGGTTCAGTAGGAACTGGGACAGTGAGAGCAGTCACTCCAAGTGGAGAAACAGATATCACCTCCCAACACTCCCAAAGCACAGGGGCTGCTTCAACAGCCCTCCCTTCTGGATGGGTAAGGTTTCAGTGGGGCTGGAGAGTCTCAGAAACAAAAACCAAGGACTGTTAAATTAAAAAAAAGGCATAACCCCCCCCCACACACACACACTGCTTCTTCTTGAGGTTCTCCAATGTTCCCTGCATGTGTGTAGGGCAGTTGTGTTTGCAGTAAGGCTGTTTATTTTCATCTCAGATATAGGGCTAAACAAAGGGGGGGTTTTGTTGGTTTTATTGTTCTTAAGTGAGTGTATGGGAGATCTCTTTATTCTGCACTCCAGAACAATGCATGTAATAATTCACTTCCTCTTTGAGTACTTTTTCCAGTATATCATGCAAAGCAGTTACTGATCCCTCAGTCCCACACTGGAATGGGGCACTGCCCTTACCCGCAGTCCAAGGGATGTGTGTCAGGACACACAGACTGGCTGGGCAGAGCTGGGGGAGCCCCTTCTCCCTGAACCACCAGGGCCAGTTACTCATCAGACATTCCATAGCAGAAGTGTAGAGGTTGAAAAGGATATTTTCTGTCATTTATGCTCAGTAAAAGAGAGGGTTTAAAGTACAAAGGGAAATCAGGTTTGCTGCGATCCGGAACTGAACCATTCCACTTAGAAGTAACAGAAATTCCTGCAATTGTTACTTTAACGAACTCATGTCCGTGTGGCTGCACATGTGGGTTCATCCCTGTCTCTGCAGTTCCTGCAGGCTGGTTTGGCCTGGATCAAATCTGGCTGTTGGAGAGGAGAGAGCTCCTCTGTGTTGGGTGAGGCACTGCATGGCCACAAGTGTTCACCAGCACAGGGAACACAAACCAGCCCGTCACTAATCAGAGAATTCAGGTTTGATCTGACATGTGGAGTGGAGGAACTGCCCCCTTGGGTGCCAGCAGGGCTGTGAACTCAGAGCACAGGCTCTGCCAGGGAGAGGGGCCAACCCCACCTGCAGTGGGATGGTCACAAGGACAAGGGAGGGAACCAGAGGGAAACACCAAGGAGAGAACTGGGGGAAATGCTTATGGCTCTGAGAAAGGGTTTAAATGAATATTGAGGATTTTTCTACTTCCTGAGTGTAAACAGCAGAGGGAATTTAGAAAAGGCCATTCTAGGTATGTGGCAACTATTCCTGATTACCTTGATAGAACTCATGCAATGTGGTTTAAATGAGACTGTGATAGATACACAGCTTGTGTCAGAAAGAGAACCTTTAATTATGGAAATCTGATTAAAAGCTACTGCATTGTGACAATGAAAATAACTAAAACATCAGCTAAAAAACATAATTTCAGAGTGCTGAAGATGTCAGGGTTAATGATTTGATTCTAAGGTCAAATTCCAAATGTACTCTATAATTTATCTAATCCTTTTATGGAGAGTTTGTTGAAAAAAAAGCAAGGAGGGGAGGAAATATGGAGGGGAAAATTGGTGTTTCCAGCAGATCCCATAAAATTGTGCACATTTTTTCTCAAAGATTGAGGTTAATCTATTGTACTTGTACTTGAAATTAATCTTCCTTGATTTATAAAAGGTATTAATTTTTATTTTCTGAACTTGTCCCTATGCTTCCAGTATAAAATTTTACATCCAGACCTGGGCAGTTCCATTTGCCTTCACCCACCTGCACACACAGAACAGTCAGCACTGCTCAGACTGGCAGAGCATCACTGTTGGCTCAGCACAAACTCCCACTTACGCCAGCCCTTCCTTTGCAAGGTCTGGAGCCATCACACTCTGCATCCCTGCACCCCTTCCCGTCCAGCACAGCTGCTCAAGGCACTGCTCAGGGCACTGCTCAGGGCACAGCACAGGGCACTGCTCAGGGCATTGCTCAGGGCACTGCTCAAGGCACTGCTCAGGGCACTGCTCAGGGCACAGCACAGGGCACTGCTCAGGGCATTGCTCAGGGCACTGCTCAAGGCACTGCACAGGGCACTGCTCAGGGCACTGCTCCGGGCACTGCTCAGGGCACTGCTCAAGGCACTGCACAGGGCACTGCTCAGGGCACTGCTCAGGGCACTGCACAGGGCACTGCACAGCGCTGGGGGAATTCCAGGAGGGTTTCAGTCAGTCGTGGCTCACAACACCTCTCTTGGGAAGGCCAGCTTTGATTGTTGCTGCCTAGAATTATTTTGAAATGTGGGTACTGTTAGGATAGTTGTTGTGCAAGGGTGCTGGAGAAGGATGGGTTTCATTTCATTTCCCTTCTGAATGTCACAGAAAATCCATGGCTGTCGTTGTCCCTCAGTCCCCCCGGTTTGCTGGTAACTCCTCAGCTTCCTCTCTAAGCAGCTCCCAGCATGCAGAGCTGGCAGGAGAGGCTGGAACCTTCCCCATCCCCACGGGCACGTTCCCAGGGCAGCTGCTGCTCAGGCGAACGTGTCTGTGTGCCCTCCCAGCTGCCACCCTGGGGTGTCTGTCCTGCCTGGCAATGGCAGCACGTGCAGAGCAGGAGAGCTGCTTCCTGCAGGGCTGGATGGTGTGTCATTTCTGAGAGCTGGGGGAATCCAAAGGGAAAACAGGCCTTTCTTTAATGGCATTAACACAACACAGGCCAGCAATAAATAAGAAGCAAGTGTGTCGTGCTGGGGAATGGACAGAGGAATCCAGACATCAGCAAACCAAATAAGTTTCTTTATTTTTGATCCCTTAGAAATAAAGGATTTCAGAACAATAAACCTAAATGTTCACAGATTGGAGATTTTTAGCTCATCCCTCCTCACTTTGCTTGGTAAGAGATGCCTCTAAAACTGTCTTTTGCTGTGAAGTTTAATGAAATGTTGACAGCTGTCAGACTAGGGATGTGCTGACAGTGCTGCCTGTCACACTGACCAACTGTGGCACCATTTCTTTGTTCTTCCATCTGTCCTTTTGGTTTGTCATTTGTGTCCCACTCATACTACAAGTGCCTTTCAGACAGGCAGCATTTTTGCAAGGTGTTTGTACAGCACCCACACAGTTGCTCCTGTGCATGTCACACACTTGGGTTTTGTTCTGTTTGTTGTTTCCCTTTCCAGCTGAAAACCTCCTCCTGGGTGAAATATGACCAAGCCCCTGTGAAACCCAATGCGGGAAATCTCATGTCAATGCAATTACAATTTTGACAAGAGCCTGAAATGTTGAAAGAAGAATCTCTGAGGCATTACCTTCTGTCAGTGCTTCTTCACTAAAGCAGAGCTCACACCTTTATGCAAGGACTGAACAATCCAGTCAAGTAATTAGCTATACTTTTTGTCCTTTTTTGGAACCCTTTCATTTGAGGGTGCATGAGTGTTTCCCTCTGTACCCCAGGGAAATATAGGACTGTGCATTGTCATTTGAACCTAATGTGACCATACTCTTTTCTCTCTTTAAGGAAATAAGGCTAAAAGGACACATTTATTGCATAGCAAATTATTCAGGTGTTTTCCCTTCAGTGAAGCTCATTTTAACAAAACTCAGATAAAGGGATAAATCCATAATGATGAGTAAAATGATGTGTACTGGATGTAGATGACATGTCTAATCCTAATGCTGGTGGATGGAATCCCAGGAGATGGTCATTTCTGCCTCCGGATATTCTAAATTGCATAAATCACCTGCCTGTGTTGGGCTCATGTGCCAGCACAGTGCACACCTGTGCTCAAAGTTCAACCTTATAGAAACCTTGACCTGTTCCCACAGTCCCCTTTTCTCCTGGCAGCACAAGCTCCAGGGCCACGACTGACCCGGTGACCTTGCGCAGGTTTGCCCCAGGGAGGATCCTGTGGCTGTTCCTTACCCTGCTCTGACAAGCCATTAAAGGGGAGATGAGCCTGAGCATCTGGGGAGAGAATGTTCCAGAGTCACACAAGGCACATGGATTGCCTCTCCAGTGGATGCCTTGTCCTCCAAGCTCTTGTCTGGGAAACAGCCCTTGGTGTTTCCAGCAATATTCCCCCTTTCCTGAATATGTTCTGTTTGCCACACCCACCCCAGCTTCAGGATGGGCAGTTTCTGAGCACTCAGCTGGGCTGTAGGACCCTCAAGACACAGGGAAATGGATTTTTATCATTTGAAAGTTTGCATTTTGCTAAAATATTAAAAAACCTCCAAACCAAATGCACAAACAAAACAACCCAAACTCCAGCCTTAGCACTCCCAGCTCCCACCACCTTTCAGTATTGGAAACAAAGCAAAATTCTTCTGTTCATCCATGAGAGGTTTTACGTTTATTGCTTGCAGGTTACATTTTTAGAGGGGCAGGGAGAGGAATGGTAGGGATGTGTCAGTCTCTGAATCACAGGTCCTTGTCTTATCTAAAATTTCTTTAAGAATGAAACAAATGGCAATGGAATGGAACCACCAGAGGCTTAAAGGACGTTGGGACTCGTCATGGAAGTTTAATTAGGACTATTGTGGTTTAATTGTACAGGTTTCAATTTCACAGTTTAATGTTATCCCCGTTGTGGTTCTCCCTCCCTGGTTTTCCCTTTCTCACCCTCCATCTTGTCTCTCGTCCTCCATCTTGTCTCTCCGCTCAGACACGTTCCTGCCCTTGCCCCGAGCCTGTGCCCTCATTGGCATTGCCCCATTGGCTGCTCCGTTGCCCTGGTGACGTGCTCAACCAATCCCGTCCCAGTTCTGGAACGTTCCCCTTGGCGCCCTCTACAGAGGCGAGTGCCCTCAGAAATGGCGTCTGACGCCTCGGCCCCGTTGTGTGTGGAGGCGCCTGGGGCCTGTTGGTCACTGGCCGTCAATGGGCGCCAAACAGGGGCCCTGGGCACAGGTTCTTCACTGAGAGAGACCCCCCAGACGTGCCTTGTGTGGACTGAGGCAGCGCAGGGGACGTGGCTCCCCATTCAGGCTGTCCCCCACAGCTCAGTGTGCCCCATGTCCCGACCTCCCTCCAGACAAGGTAGGCCAGCAGCTGTGCAGTTGTGTCCCCTTCATTACAAACCCCTCAGTTTTATTTTATTTTTAAGCAATGGTGTGTATCCTCTCCAAAACAGAGCGAGAAAGTTAAAGAATTTAATTTATTGTCACGGCCACCTGATTGACAAAGCTTCTCTTAAACCGTTGGTTAAGTGGATCTCAAAAAATAATTATGTCGTCCCCTATCATATCACTCATTGGCAATGGGACAAACTGGGGCTCAAATCATGGCAAGCCATGCCACATAGCGATCCACTGGCAGCACAGCCAGCTGTTGTGTGGGGTTTGATTTTAAGCATTCTTGCCAAGCAAGAAGGGGAGAAATGAAGTGTTTCTGAGGCAGGGCCAGTGGCCGTCAAAGTGTGTGATTGGTGTCAGGCAAAGAACAAGGGCCAGAATGTGTGTTTTTGGCGTCGTCATCACCCGCACAAAATGGCGCCCTCAGTCCCCCGAGATGGCCAGTCTGGCCCACAGCCCTTCCTCACCCCTCCCATGTCACGAAATGGCCACTGGTGTAATGCGTCACAAAATAGCGCCCTCAATCCCCCCTCAGCGCCCCAAGATGGCCAATCCCACCCACCAGCCCTTCCTCACCCCTCCCACAGCACAAAATGGCTGCCAGTTCAGTGCGTCACAAAATGGCACCCAGCCGCCCCATCACAAAATGGCGCCAACCGCCCTCCAGATCCTCTTCACTACCTATTAGCAACAGAATGGGGAAATTTAGGTTTAAGAACTGAGTTGTCGCAATTTGAACCTTGTGTATGTTTATTAAAATTTATTTCGATATAAAGGATCTCTGCGGAGACTGACTGCAGTGACTGTGTTTCTCACGGCTTGGTTTGTGTATCCCCTAAAGCTGCCCTGGCTGGCTGTTTCCTGAGAGAATGGTGATCTTTGCACTATAATTCTGTAGCCCCTTTATAGACGGGTTGGTGTCACTGCCCATGGCCAAAGGAGTGGCACGATTTAATGCTGTGTTAGTGCCAAGGTGGGGGACAGAGTGAGGGCAGAGCCTCCTGCAGGTCACGCACCCTGTCCTGGGAAACATATTGATCAGATTTCTCTGTAACTTTGCTGTGGGCCTTCAGGGCAGCCACCCAGTCTGTGGGGCATCTGTGGAGAGCACTGAGAGTTGGAACATGAGCTGCTCTGAGGGAAGAGTTCTGCTCCCCACGTTACTCTGTTCTGCACTGCTCAGGTGCTTTTCTGCCAGGAGTCACCTGCTCTGCTTGGTACCAGTTTTCACTGAACTGTTCTGGCCTGCTCTCCACTGCTGGAACCTGGGACCCAGCTGGGTGACACACAGCAGTTTGGGTTGCAAAGAACAAACCCTTCCTCCTTTGTCTTTTCAGGTGTGTGAGGTCACTGTCCCTGCCACACTGTTTTCTTCTGTATTTTTATACTCACGAGTATCATGTGCCTATGTTGTTACTCCTTGGGGATTAAAATATAATAGTTATTGTTTACACCATGGTACACTGGCCATCCCATGAAGTGAACAGGAGTGTTGACACCAGGAAGGCACCTCAGTCTGAGCCTTTGATTCCTGCAGCATTCTTCTTTAACCAGCCCAAAACACTACTCTGTGCTTGGATTATGTGCAGTTGCAGCTGAGAGATGGTTGTTTGTCTTTCCATTCCATTCACATGATTATCTTTTCATAACTGATATATGTTAATTTATACTCCATGCTCTCAGGGCTGTGTCACGTGCAAAGGGAGATTTAGACAGCCCAATGTCTGACACAAGAAGCACATGGCAGTCACGCACACACGTTTGAAAACCCAAGGAATGACAGCTCCGAAGTCACTCATACCTTTGCCTTTCCCTGCTTGTGTTGGTTCCTTTCAGTAAATACAACTGCAGGTCTTTGGCCTGTGTCACGTGTCAGATAAGGATCAGAACCTCCTACAGGGGCAGGCAGTGTTCAAATAGGTGAGGTAATACCCAGATCTCACCAGTTTGCTTCCCAAACCCATCCCTTTGGAGTGCCAGATGTGCAGGTGTGTGCTCAGGGGGAACTTGGACATGCCAGAACCCACTTAGGACAGTGAAGCAATTTGTGTGTGGAAACTCAGCTGAGTGCAGAGCATGGACCCTGGCATGGGCACAGTCTGCCACAGGAACTGACAGCATGAATTCTGAGTGCCTCATCTAAGGACACCAAAGTCCAGACCTGTGAGAAGTCAAAGGATTTCTGTATTTTTTCAACTTAGAATATTTTGCTAGATTCTGAGTACTTTATTCTGTGTCCTGTCTTGCTTAAACCCAATATAATAGAAAAATTAGAAAATTCTCCTTTTTATGATATTGCAAATACTGGGAAAATTGTAATGAGGTAGAGTTTAGATCTGGAACCCTTTAACTACTCCATTTCCATCTGAATTAACATATAATACCATCTTGAATTCTGTGTTTATCACAGGAAATTTTTTGCTTGAGAGATATACTTCTGGGAATATATTAATTGTCCTGTGCCATAATATCACTTCTGAAAGGATTAAGTCTTTAAATATTAGAGTTCAGTAGGAGTGTTCCTAATCTTTGCTGTAATAATAAATACTGAATGTCAGAGCCTTTCAAAGATCCAAATTGGAAACGTCGTTTATCTCACTGAAATGACTGGAAGCTCCACGTGTGTACATATGAAAGTAGGGAATTGTAACCCCAAATACAGCTTGCAGAGATAATTGGAAAGGATTAATAGACTTCATGTGGCTTTGAGGGAGCTGAATGGTCGACTGTGTTCCCAGGAAATAGAGTTTGGAATTCCTTCCTTTTGCTGGTGCAGACTTGTCTGCAAAGTTCCCATTCTCAAATGCTTTTAGTTGTACCTGTCCTTGAAGAAGTGATTCAACCCCAAACCTCAGGTTTTCCCTGTCTGAAGTTTATTCATATTTCTCCAACCTGCTAATGTAAAATTTTGAATATTAAAAATATTTTGTTCCTTTGTTTTTAATATTTATATAATAGAATTTCTTTCAGTAATTTACACATGTGTACATTTATACATGCATGAACACAGATACACACTGAGAGGGCATTGCCATATGGCACCCCTGGACACTGCACTTGTGCCTGCTGGGAATGCACAGGGATCCAGGGGCATTGCCATATTGCACCCTGGGCACTGCACTGGTGCTGGGAATGCACAGGGATCCAGGGGCATTGCCATATGGCACCCCTGGGCACTGCACTGGTGCCTGCTGGGAATGCACAGGGACCCAGGGGCATTGCCATGTTTCAGGGTGGCCAAGGCCCCTGCAAGCAGAGGGCTGCAAGTGTGAGAGAGAGAGATGTTATTCCCCAATGGCTTATTACTATCCCATTTGCAATTCAGATCAGCTCTAAATTGACTGAAATTTTTAAACACATGGCAGGCAGTTTAAACTGGTGATTGTCTGGAGGTTCACATTGACACAAGCTCAGCTCCTGCTCACAACAAATGGCAAATAATTCCTTCCTTCTGAGTCCAAATGTCACTTCCTTACGTGGTGCATCACTGAGGTGATGGGCACAGTATAAATACTCACACAGCTCCTTTTCTCCGGCAGGGCAGCAGCGTATTCTCCCCTTTTTTTTTTCTGAGTTATGACATGCACCAGGAGGGTTGTCTGGGGGACCAAAACCACCCTGCCAAACAGGGCTACTGTCTAACATTGCATTAAAACTTGGAGGTTTGTTTTTGTGTGAGTCTGTGTCTTATATTTACCTAAAGCTCAGTTTCCCTTGGATGGAGTCTGAAGTAAGAATCAGTGGGTATCCCGACGTTCTTGCAAACCACCCCTGCTGCTTTTGGTTTACATTGTCCATGGTGCATCCATCACAAGCGAATCTGTCAGTAAGCTCAGCCTGTGCATTGCACTCCCTTCCATCACATGGCCCTGGGGAGAGCATGAGAGAGTTTTCTCATACCATGAAGTGTTTTCTAGTACAAGATGATAACATGCAGGATCTTTTTTATTTTCTCAGTTTGATGAAACAGAGACGCAGGAGAACAAACTCCTCGCAAGTAACACAGAAAACTCTTCCCAGAAATGCTGAGCTGTTTGGTGCATGAGCTTTGGCATGAGCCCCCTCAGCCTCCACTGCATGAGTGTACCACGCAGATCAAATCAGTTCAAGTACCCCTGGTCACATTCAGTTACAGTACATGTGCTGGAGGTCCAGGGCGTTGGAACATACAAAGCATTCTGAGGCTTTAGTTAGGCTTGGATAATCACCAAAAGCTTCGAAACTTTTTTGTGCTATACAAACTATTTTTGTCCATGAAATCATGTTGGAAATCTTCCAAGAATGGGTCCTGGGTAAGATTATTGTTATTTCAATCATCTGGCTAAAGAAAGAGCCTTTTGTCGTGTGTCAGTATTGGCCTAATCCTGCAAACCACGCACAATGCTCTCAAACATGAGGGCAGGAAAGGGAAGCACAATAATATCTACATACATTTCAGTAATTACCTTCTACCTTGGCAGTTGAGGGGAAAGAACAGCAGAGAGACAAGCCAGTGTTGTGTACCACAGTTTGAATACTTCTGATTACCACTTGGGTGAGTTATAAGAAAACAGAGCCCGACCTTGTGGGGAAGGAACCCTTTTTTCTTGTGTGTTGGTGAACAGCAGCAGTGACTTGGCTGGTGAGGGTGGGCCTGGTAATTCTGGTAATACTGTTCCAAATACAGCGTTCCTGTTTGACACAGAAAGCTGGAGGGAGGCAGTCACTTCAGAGTGAAAACCCTCCACTGGTAAATGGGAATGTTTTAGTTAGTCATGTAGTGCATGAACCGATTTCTGTTGAGTGCACAGGCCTGCTGTCTGTTTGTACTTGCAAACCCCTCTGCAGCTTGGGATACATGGCACAAACGGTAGGAGCTTTCCAGCCCCTTTGATATGCTAAAGTGAGTGCTCTTAGCATTTTTGATGACTCACACTGTCACTGGTGAATTCCTAAGGAGCTGAACTCTTCAGTGTGATGAACCCTATCATTTATTAAAAAGGCAGAAGTGCTCCCATAATTAGTGTGCTGATGTTTGATAGGAAAATTGCATTTTTGAGGGACTACTATTATTAAATATTGTCAGTAAATACCGTTCATTTTTGTACTTGGCAGAGCACTTTCTGATTGGCAACTGGATGGAATGTAGACAAGTATTTGTTGTAAAAGTTTCCTCTAACAGATTTTGTCTGGTGTCCATTCTCCCATTTTTTGGAATGGCTGTGAAATACAGGAATTCACAGTAGGGTGTTCTGTCCAGGCCTCGCCCTTAGGACTCTCACTGAGGCTCAGTGTGGACAGTGAATAAGAAATGAACATTCATCTCCCCAAGCAGAGGCACTTTTTGAGCCCCCCCAAGTGTTTCTGTGCCCCTTGAAGACTTTCTGGGAGTTCCTCCCCCTTGTTCCCCTTGCACCGTGCCCTGAGGCAGCCAGATAGGATGATGGGAGCTGGCAGTGTCGGTACAAAGTGTCCCTGCTCCATGGAAGGACTTCACCAGTCCTTCAGGAGGAAAGGGACATTGTTCTGTTGGGTGCATGAATTAGAAGGTAGCGTGCCATGACCATTTATTCTTCCCAAAACAACAGAATATTAGCGTGGGATTCTTGGGTGAAGGAAAGAGCATAAACAGGAATTAGTGGCAGTGTAGGCAACAGGATTTGTTTCTTCCCTCCATGCACAATAAAACTGCAGATTGAGTGTGGGTTCTGTGTCCTTCAGAATGGCTTTGCATTTCTTCTGTGTTCCACAGTATCTCTCTGTGGGACCTTATAAAAATACAAAAAAACCCCTCCCAAAAATCAAGTGAGAGAAGGCTCTGAATCCCTTTTATTTTCACCAAAAATAAGGACAGTTTTGCTGCTTTCACCTGTGTGGCAAAAAGATACAGTTCAGAAGACATCAGGCATCATTGCTGATCTGTTTTCACTTCTCCCTCACTGCTGAATACACGGAAGGAAACGAAGAAACAGTACGAAAAAATGGAATTTTTTAAAAAATGTTCGGTTATGGGGGATATATCTAAATACAGCCTTAAAATCCCAATGATATTAGATATTGTTGGAATGTTACCTGGTAGCTATTGAGTTGTTTGGGAAAAAAACTTAGAAAACCATTGACATTCCTACAGTTTTCAGAGAGCGATCCTGAATTTAGCTTCATTCTTAGACATGGTTATGAGCATAAGGGACTTTCAAAAAGTATCATTATGTTTTAAAACCATTTCTAAACCTTTTTGAACACTTAATATAAACATATGTGTAGTCAGTCTTAAATTTCAGTTGAATTGAACATTGAGGCTCAACATCAGCCTTCAGAATTTAGCACAGTAATCTGCAGGCACAAGTCATTGAGACTGAGAAAGGAATGGTCATTTATGTGAGTAGCTTTACAGATCAGCAAACCCAGTAATGGCAGTGGGAATGTGTGCGCCTGTGATGTTATTCCCATGCATGATTTTAGTGCTAGATTTCTTTAGTGAATGGTTATATACATAAGTACTAAGTTTACATCTCTGGCATAATTCCTTGTTTGTATCCATTTTGTTTATAGCAGACTCCATTGGAAAATGGAGCCCTCAGAGACTTTCTGTTGTTCAGAAATGAAACTTATGAGATGTGTGTGGGTTTTACACGGTGTATCCCTTGTTGTTAGAATAGCGGATTGTCTTTGAAATAACACTGTAAAGGTCACTGTGTTGTACAGATGAGTTGCCAAGTTACAGTTAAACCATTAGAGGGGCTTTTTAGGAACTCAAATGAAAAAGAGAAAAACAAAGGCAGGAGAGAGATTATCACACAACTAGTTAAGTAACTGGTTCCAAACAACATGCACTGTCAGTAACATCCTCCCTTATGGGCTTTCAGACCATGCTCAGCATCATTTGTTTGCTCCCCCGGCTGCCCATCCTGCTGAGCCTGGACACGAGGCATGAGCAGCAGTTGAGGGTCTGGGGGGGTGTCTCTGTTGTGTTCAGTGCTAAAGGCTTGAAAGGGATGAGCTGGTTTAACTTCATGGCATTTCGATGTGGTGTCACAAAGTGTTATCTCTGAGTTAGTGCCAGCTCTGGGAGCCTGAGTATCATTTCCAGAGGAAACACAGTGGAGTTCCAGCCATGTGGGCCTTTCCTTTCCATCCCTGCCACTGAGCAATTTTGAATGAACAGAGGCAGAGATGTGAACAGAGAGTTAAACATGGCCAATTTGAGCTTGGAATAAATAATTAGAAAATCATCCATTTCAAATGCTGGAAACCTGAAGTAATCAAAGGTTAATACACTTGGGAAAAATACTCTAACTGATAACAGTTTCTTTCACTTAGAAAGAACATTCTTGTGCTAAGTTCAGTATTTTATAACATGAGAGGCTGGCTAGGGAATATCTTGTCAGACCAAAGGCAGTAGTTGCTCAGGTCTCACAAACATGCCCTAATTAACAAAATGTTCCAGTCAGAGAGTCGTAAACTTAGTGTGTGTTGGGAGGGGCCTTGAGGATCCCACAGTCCCAGCTCCCTGGCTGTGCAGAGCAACTCCTGCCACTGGCCCAGGCTGCCCAGAGCCCATCCAGCCTGGCCCTGGGCACTGCAGGGATGCAGGGGCAGCCACAGCTTCTCTGGGCACCTGTGCCAGGGCAAGGGTTCCTTCCTCACGTCTCTGGTAATGAGATGGGACTGAACCCCAACCAGCCTAGCGTTCCCAGCTGGCCTAATTGTGGCTGGGCCATTGAGCCTGCCAGGATGGTCCGGGCCAGGCCCTTTCCCAGGGAAGGAGCAGCCTGGAGTGTGTTCCTGGGGCTCTGCATCTCTGTCTCTGTGACAGCTGGGGTGGCTCAGAATGGAACCAGATCACTTCGTGACACTCCTTCAGCTTAACAGCTGCAAACCAGGGAGCTCTTCAGCTCTTTAGAATATTTTTTGTCATTCTATCTTTCTTTATGAAATTAAAACCCTCGTAATTGTACTAAAACAGGCTATAATAAAGCCAGTGCATGCAAGCTTTAAACAATTGTTTTAGCACTGTAATTTTTAAGCAGCTAATGAAAGTCATTGGTTTAGATCCAGTCATGTAAGTGTAAAATTATGAATGTCTGCCCTATTAATCAAGTTTCTTTTGAATTCCAAAGAGATTCTGAGGTAGGAGTTTAGTCAGTGAGACATAATCATTTTTCCAGCTCAGTACAGACTAGTCCCATTATTCATGTTTTCTTTTCAATATGAACTGACACTGTAATTCTAAGCACTTATGATAATTACAAAGGACATTTTTTTCTTTTCCCTTTCTTTTCCTTTAAAATGCTTTTTCCCCCTCCATTGGCATTATAACAAAAAGTAGAATATTATGATCAGTTTAAATTCTATTCTGGCACTTGCATTTTGCCTGGCAAATTTTACCCCTTTTCTTCCTTGACTGTGGTGTACAGCTGTGTGTTGTTGTATATGCCCCAAGTTTTGTGCATCTCAGAGCTTGAAAAACATGTCAGTGGTGACTATCTTACAAGGCATTTGCTTGCTGCAAATGTGATTTTATATCTATTAAAACTGGGCTCAGTGTACACTGATCTGGATAAAGCCCGAGGCAATCAATAATTGAAAACGTGAAGAGATTAAAAGGCCGTTATAGATACCCATCATTAGAAATGCAAGTATCACTGCATTCTCACAGAGCTGGCTGAAAGGAGACCTCTCTAGCAGCTGGTACTGTCCAATCCCTTGTGCCAACAGCTGTTATGGCTGTGCTGATCCTGCTGTGGGGGCAGAGGCGTAGCCCCCCAACCCCCCTGCCCTGGTGTTTCCCTGCCCTGGGCTGGCTCACCTGGGCAGTGCCCACCCTTGTGCACACCCTTGTCTGGGGGGAGGCCAAACCATGAGCTGGCTGGAACTGGAGCTCCTGTTTGCCAAAGCTGTGGCTGCAGCCAAGGCCAGGTTTGTTCATGGCCTACAAACACAGTATGTGGATATGGGCAATGGCTCCAGGTGCAGTTCAACCCTTTGCTTGTTGTGTGATTGTCAGCCAGAAGTTTTGAAATAGTCAGTTGGTTTGGTCTGCCCAAGTTTCCAGTGTTTGGCCACAGTGTTTTAAAATGAGTGCCCTAAAAGCTTTCTGACTGAACCCAAGGTGAGTGGAGACACTTTGGGTTTAGGGCAGCAGACACCTTAGTTCAGCAGTGCCTTTTTCTGGCAGCTGCAAGCACCACATGGGTTGTGAGGAATGCAGAGAGAGACGGATGCCCAGCATTGCCTCTGGAGACCTGTGGAAACCTGGTGGTTCCTTTGCTCTTAGACAGTCACCTCAGATATAATCAACCTTCCTTTGGAAGTGCCTCTTCTCCAGACAGTCAGTAGAGAGGCTGATGGGGCTGTACCTCTGTCCTTAAAATTCTGTGTGTGTGTTCTCTCTGCATGGATTGCATGGGGAATCGATGGCTGTGTTAGCCAGGATGGATTTCTGAACCTTTCCCTCCCCTACTCTGACACTTTGTGTACAGAGTAAAAGAATTGATGGAAGTAGGTTGGATTTCAAACCATACTTTCAGTTTAGGGTAATTAAGTGTAATAGGTGATTAATCTGGTTTTTGATGTCCCTCCTTTTTATTCCCCCTTTTTTTTGGAGGGGATGAAAAGAATGCAAATAAGATGGCCTGACAACAGTAAGTGGAGACTGAGATCCAAAAAGAGCAGCTACTGTTGAAGGTATAAACCACACCAGCTGGTTTGCATTCACTGATACCACTCAGTGTTCGGTGCTTTTGGATGTAAGAACATTTTTATTTGTATCTGCATGACCTGTTTAGCACTGAAATACTACTGAGTAGCGAGGTGAGGAGATGAGGCAGGAAAGTGTATTCTTGTCATACAAGCAGTTGGTAACACTTTAAACCCCCAAGATACACGGTGCCAATAGTTGCAGCCAGAATTCCTACAGGAAGTTACTGATCATACAGATACTGCACAGTGTGACTGGCCATGAGGTTTGCAGGGAGAGGTGGCCAAGCCTCAGGAACCCCGTGAGGAGTGGTTTCAGGAGGTGGGCACACCCGTGAGCACTCAGCAGTTGTTGTCGTGGATGAGGCGGCACTTGAGCAGCTTGAGGTAGTTGTCGATCTTGTGGGAGTCGCGGCGCAGGCAGTGTAGCAGGTTGTAGAAGGCAAAAAGCCTGGAGTCCTCGTCCGCGAGCTGCAGGGACGGGAGCCCCTCCCACTGCGAGTAGATCTCGTTCCCGATCTCCCCGGAGTGAAGCTGGAGACACAGAGTGACACGGGGGTAAATGGCAGGGAGCCTGCCTGGCTGTAACAGACAGCATTTAAAGGGCTGGCCTTGAAGAATGCTGGGCTAGTGAATGGCTTGTGAAGTGTTCTCAGTTGTGTTTCACGCTGTTCTGTATAATGTTCTCTGTCTTCATCCCGGTTTTGAATGAACTTGTTTCCATAAGACATGTAAAAAGCTTAACTGTTTCGGTAGTGTTTTAAGAGAACTTGTGTGTTAACCCCTGTCCAGAGGAACCTGACTTGCCAGAGAAATCAAACCTTCCTCCCTGCATGGACCCATGAGAGACACCTCTTTTCCATTCCCTCCCCCTTGAAAACTTTGTTAACACCTGATCCCAGAAATGGTTTGTGTGCATCTCCAGATTTGTCTCGGCGTCTTTTTTAAGCAAACTCCCTGATCCAGGCAGCTTCAAGTACACATTCCCAGACAAATCTCTCAACAGTACATCTTCAGACATGCTGGACATCAGATTCTGTTTAACAGATAAATGCTGAGTAATACAGAGCCCTGTAATGTTAGAAAGTTAAGTGCAGGAACTCAGGTAGTGAGTTGGTATCTGGGTGACTATTGGCTCAGGTGTCCTTGTTTCAAAGAGACACTTTTCTCGTATCACAGCAATGCACCTTTCCTAGCAGGAGGGACACCTGTGCCCACTGGTGCTTGTGCATCACTTGCTCCCCACCAGCTGTGCTTTGTGAAGGCACACGGGAGGGTGGCTGTGGAGCCTCCAGCATCCAGTTAAAGCAACAGGCAAAAAAAAAGACTGAGACTCAGAAATGTGGTTTGACAGTAATGAATGTGCCAGTCTTATCTTCAGCCTCCTTCTGTAAATAACGTGAATGAGAAGGTGCTGACAGGGAAACTGACTCCTTACTGTTATCTTGGAGCCTCACCTGCCCCCTTTTTACACACAGAGATGCCATAGAAATGTATTTGATTACACTGATAAACGGATTTGTAGCCTGGATGGTAGAAGGTTTCTGAGTAAATACAAACCCAGCAGAAAGAGGGAGAGACCGTGAGTGATGCAGTGGGAGGTGGTGACACAGTGATGGAGGCACTCCCAGGGCTGTTCAGCTGCTCAGAGCCTGAGCAGAAGGCAGGAAGTCAGAACCTCTGGTCAGCGTCTGACTCACTGACAGAATGATAAATTCAGGGGCTGACTGAGGCCCCTTTACAAACAAACAAGCTAGAGCTGATTTTATTCAGCAAAGCTTTCAATCAATTCCTGCTAACAAGGGCTATTCAAGTATGGCGTTTGGCAGACAACAGCCTTGTTTTCTAAACTCCCAAGTGTAGGGGGAACCAAGTCAGAGCCGAGCTGGGAGGAGCCAGTGTGGTGCAAGAAGAGAAATGGAAGATGGCAGGATTGCTTTGTGCCTGGCACATCTTTGCAACAGCCTGGACTTCCAGGGCACTTACAAAGACAGGATGTTTCCCAAAGCTGTACACATGAACTGCATGTATACACGTGTAGAGATAGGCTAAAATGTATGTAAATACACACCTGAAAAATAAAAGTGCTGATGCATCCTGAAACAATCAGGACTGCAAACTGAACCTAGTCAAGGATAGAACTACAGTCACCAGTCCTGATGAGTGCACCTTCCCCTCAAGCAGGACTGGGAGCATGATGGATTATGCTGTGCCAGTCACACCACTTTGTCTCTAGACATTTCAAGATAGCAGAAGAAAAGAAAGCTGAAAGAAGAAAGCTGAAAAGTTCTCAGACTCAACACTTTTGACTCCCATTTTTATCTTCGTATCTAGTTTATATCTTAATATCCCATTTTTCTCTTCACATCTTCCTTTCATATCCCAGGCAGGGAGAGTCTGTCTCTGTGTGCCTTTCTTACAGCAACAGGCTGAAGGGTGTTCAGGAACTGATACTCACCCGCCCAACGATTTTCTCCATTCCCTCCAGAAGGCGCTTGTTTTGCTCCTCAATCTCTACAGCCTTCCAGAGAATGGTTTCTGGGGCTTCTTTGATGCTTTGTACTTCAGAGGCCAGGTGGATCAGGGGATCGTTCCAGGAGCGCAGCACTCCCAGCACTAAGTTCAGGAGGTCCTCGTGCTGCTCACCCATGTGGAGGAAAGGATGTTAAGTAAGAAGGATAAATACTGGCAGCATTAGAAGACATTTAGAGTAGTGTCCTCAGAAATTGTGATTTAGAAACTTATTCCAGGACCTATCACTGCATGGGCTCTATAACCCTGTCTCAGATAACTCTGTACAACTGCATTTTTGAAGTTTATAATTGCTGTCATCATATTTTACAATATTTGCACCAGCAGTTACAGTATTGCAATGAAAATTAAGTCCTCTCAACATTAAAAACTAGCAAACACAACCATGTTTCATTTCTGTGAAAAAAACCCCAGAACTACTATTTATTTGTGTTTTACCAACATTTCAAAATCCATTTTTATTTTGTTTTAGTTTAGTACTAACTGGAAGGTACTCATTCTGGTAAACCACTAAACAGCTTTTAGTGCCTCTACATAACTCATGTGTCCTCCCCTTTGAACAGAGGTGCTTCCAGCAATAGCGCTCTGGTTTTGAAAATTGTCCTTTC
Source organism: Sakesphorus luctuosus (assembly GCA_013396695.1). Taxonomy (NCBI): domain Eukaryota; kingdom Metazoa; phylum Chordata; class Aves; order Passeriformes; family Thamnophilidae; genus Sakesphorus; species Sakesphorus luctuosus. The sequence continues at coordinate 42,678 of VWZD01002873.1, forward strand.
TGTGGGCAATAGGAGTGCATAAAGCTTATGGTTATGGCAGGGTTGGTGTTAAACCTTTGCTGGATGCACCAGCCAGGGCCATGAGTGCTATTGGTCCCACCAACAGAGTTTCTGAAGAAGCTGCAGCACAGTGGGCTTGCAGAGATACCACCACCATCAGACTGAGAGTTCTCCCTGCAACAGCCCCATTTCTGTGCCTCTGCTGCTGTTTGCTCCAGAGAATTTTGAGGCTGTATCTGAGCATGGGCTGAACCAGACCACCTACATCTTCCCTTACGTTTGTCATTGTTACATTTGATGTATGATGGGGTGTATTTCTCTTTACGGGTGTTTTTCAGTATTTCACACTAGAGTGTTTGCATTTGCATGATTATATGGCCAGTTTTGCCTACTGGTAACAGCAAGAAAATCTATTCAGCATTTCTTTAGTAATGTCATAGTTTTCAGCTCCTGGCAAACTGTTTACCTCTGCCTACATACAGCAATGTATTTTTATGTTTGTTAAAATAATAACTATAAGATACTTTAAGATGCAGTTTAGAGGTTGTGGTGTTCTCCACACTGTCCAGCTACAGTAACTGGCACTGCTCCAGGGGGTTCTGTTTTAACTGGGAATAAGATGCAGTGACTAAATGTCCCACAAGGGCAAGGAAGGGATGATGAGAGTTATGGTACATAGATGGGCTGTGTGGTTTGTAAATTAGTATCAGCAAACGTTGATCAACTCATCTTGGCTTTTTGGTGCTTTCCTCTTCCTGGCTTCTTTATTCCAGTAAGCTGATTTCTTTCTCTATCTGCTGCCTCACGACTCCACAGCCCTCCCTCTCCCCCATTCCCCTGCTCTGCCTGACCCTGACTCTCAGTAGGACTTACATGGATCTGCTGGGCTTGCTCCTTGTCCTCAGGAGTGGTGAGGGAGGAGGTGTGGCAGCCATTGACAGCCTTGGCAATGAACCCGCGGCCCTGGGCGTAGCGTTCGTCCTGCACGTGAGCGGGGACAGGCGTTACTGCAACAGCAGCAGCCTCAGCTCCAGCACTCAGGAACCAGGGGCTGGGCTGCTGTTGTCACCACTGCTTTGGGGGGCAGAGCTCAGGGGTTCCTGCTGGGTCCTGAGAGTGGAACTGGCATCCAGAAACACAGCCTTGCACCCAACAAACACAGCCTTGCACCCAGAGACACAGCCTTGCACCCAGCAAACACAGCCTTGCACCCAGAGACACAACCTTGCACCCAGAGACACAGCCTTGCACCCAGAAACACAATCTTACACCCAGCAAACACAGTGTTGCACCCAGAAACACAACCTTGCACCCAGCAAACACAGCCTTGCACCCAGCAAACACAGCCCAGTCCCACAGATAAAGAATGATGGGAAAATGCTCTCTTTTACTGGAAGTGTTGGGCATCTCAGCAGGGGTCAGCACCATGCCCAGGCTGGGTCAGCACTGGGGCTGTCCCTCTGTGCCATGGGTCAGCATCGGGGCTGTCCCTCTGTGCAACAGCCCTGTCTCTTTACTTACTGGAGCATTTCCTGTGGTAACAAAGGGCTGTGCTTGAAAAGTGTTAAACTGCAATTTCATATCTTCTTGCTCTCAGGAAAAGACAGAGTACTTACAAATTCATTGAACATGTCTGAAGAGAGGGAGTGGATGTAGTGGGAAAGTTTGACTGCTCGGTCAAAAAGCTCCTCAAGGGAGACTTGGCAGTTGATGGATCCACTGGGGCAGATGGGCAGGGAGGTCACTCCTTCCTTTGTCAGGAGCATGTTGGACACCAGGAGGGCCACCAGCACCAGACCTGTTGAAGTTAAAACAGAGCAAAATGGAACCCCAGGGACTCGAGGTGCATTTAGGAGTAGCTGTCAGAGCCCTTGCTGGGTGATGTGGGTTGTGCTGTCCCATGGCTGAGAGTCCCCTGTGCTGGTGCTGGTTGGAGGGGAGCAGCGCTGCAGTTCTGTCACTCTGACATCCTCCCTCCCCGCTGTCACCCTGACAGGACAGCAGAGCCAGCTCAGAGGCTGAGGGGACAAGGGAACCTGGCCTGCACTGTGTCCTGAAGTCCTTACTATTGAGTCTGGCTTTATAACACACTGATAAATGGAAGGGGGAAATCAAACTTCTTCCCAGTGTAAATATAGTGTCGTAATTGTATTTGCACAGATACCCAAGTTTGGAAAATAGATTGGTCTTTCTTTTAACTTTTTTTATTTCCCTTCTCCACCTCCTCCTCCTCCCAGAGGTCCTTTTCTTCTTTGCAAACATTTGGAGTTTAAATTAATTTTTGTGGGAGGGTGGTTAGGTCACTCTCTTAAGGTTTTGATTGTCCTGGGAGTTCCTTCAGAAGATTTCCAGCAGCTGTGCTGCTTTGCTATTTAGAGTTTAACCCTAAATTTCCTACTGCTAAGAAATCAGAGAGATTTCCCATCTTTTCTCCTGAGTTTCTAAAACTGATATAGAAGACTTCATTATCTAAAGCACAAAACCTCATCTGTTTAAAACCTTCCACATTAACTTAACAGAGTTAAGTTTTCTATTTAGTGACATGAAATATACACAGAAAAACAATGGAAAAATTAAAAGCAAATATTTGTAAATGAATGTGTGTACTCAAAGAACACTGTTCTGTGCTCTGAGGTTTTTACTTCTGGAAAAGGACCTGTTCCCTATCCTGATGCACCAGACTTGCTTTAAATGCTGAAAGAAAGTGTCCCTCATAAATCAGAAGAACTACCCCAATGATATCATGGGATTTCTTCTCTACACTCAAAAAAAGTGCATTTAGTCTGTACTGAAGCAAACCTTCCTCTTCCCCTATGGGCAAGGCATATGCTATGTGGTGCACTGAGGAAACTGCTCTATGAATGAGAAAATCACTTTATGAATGAGAAAATCTGAGCCTTGTTGGCTTGGAATGCTGAAGCCTGTTATGGAAACTTTCACCTCAAAATCCCCACCTCACCTGTAGCTCTGGATAATGACTGCTGGTCTCTGCCTGCCGAGTGGTGTAGCCCCAGGCTGGGGCCAGGCTTTGAGGGGCAGGTGGCACATCCCTCAGCCAGTTTGCTGTGACACTGCCCGAAGCACAGGCAGCCCTGGCAGACAGCAGGACTCAGGCTGCCTTCTGCAGGTGTGTTCACATTTCTGGAAGCTGGCAGGAAGACCTCAGTTTCTAGAGCTGCTACATTTCAGTTGCTTCCTAATTCAGTCCAAAGGGAAGCAAACACCAAAGTTATCAGGCAGTGAATGTCAGAAGTCTTACCTTTGAGAGAAGCCCCCTTGGCGCTCATGGCAGGGATCCTGTGGGATGACTGGCTTTGCCAGAAAGAAGTCTCAGTATTTGCTGTTATTCTCTGCACATACCATTTTATATACTCCATCCAGGTCCAGTTTGCATACATTCAGCAGGTCGTGGAGTTTGCCTCAATAATTACAAACATCAAATCGCCTTTCTTCCACATTCATATTCATTATTTTTGGTTGGGTTTTTTATTATTATTAACTGTGAGAGGGAATTTCATTAAGAAGTTCAGCTGTGGGATCCCGGGTATGTTTGAATGAAGGGAGCACCAACATTTTGGCCTAAATGAGGTGAAATGCCATTGATCCAGTTGTCAGTTCTGAGACAGGTATTCATCTTTCTGGCCTGCTGTTCCTACTCCCCACAACAGTTTTCTCACCCTTCCTAGTTTCTTCAGCCATCCAAGATTGCTGATGTTAAAATTCTGTCTGTTTGTTGGAGGCAAATGATATTTTAAAATGTCCCCATTGAGAGAAATAGCATAAATTGTACTGGAATTTATCCAGAGAAAGGGAATGGAGGCTCCTGGAAAGACAGGTCACTGTCTGCAAAATGAGAGAGACGACATTCCTGGTCAGTTAAAAACTGTATTGCACAGCACAAATCATGATAAAAATGATCCTCAGTCTGAGAGACGTTTAGAGAAATAGGGACAGTTCTTATATTAAAACAGTAATAATTTGGAGCAATAGGAGAGGTAGAAGTTATGTGTTTACTGTTTAATCCCAAATGTTTCATGAATAAATTAGCATTATTTAAAAAGAAAAAACCCAACCTCTCCAAACCCACGAAATTATTTTCCATACTTGAGACCCCTTTGCGTAAAAGGGGGGCGGTTCCCCCACATGCAAAGCATGTGCTGTCGTCAGCAGAGGGATTTGGTTTCAGGGAGATGCGTCTGTGGGATCTGCAGAGCAGCCTCAGCAGTTGGCCCTGTCCTCTTGCTGGGTCAGCCTCACCTGGCTGAGCATGGCACTAAATACATCACCTTTCATCTGCTTCTCATGCCCATCTACCCACGAAAACACTTCCAAATCAGATATCATAAAGAATAAGGTATACAGTGTTAGGGATTTTCTTGCTTTAGACAACTTGTTCCATATCTGTGGGACAGGTATGTCTGTAACCCTGAATCCTTCATTGTTTCATAACTATGGACATGATTCTTGGAGCGAGATGAACAAGGGAGAAGAAAGGCAGAGCGTTTAGGAAGCAAACATGGAAGGCATTCCTTGGGTGGCAGGATGCTCCAGCAGTGAACCAGAACTGGTGCCAGGGGTTCTCCATCTGCCAAGCTCAGGGGTGTCTCTGGAACAATTTATTCTCACAGAGGCTGCATCTGATGGAGAATTGAGGTCCTGCTGTGTCAATGAAGCCGTTGTTGCTCCCAGCAGGGAAAGGTGACAACCTGGTGAAGGCAACAATATTAGAATAGGGCCACAGCCAGAACTCTGGAGTGGACGGTAGGAAAACAGCTGCCTCCTAAATGCAGACACTTGGCTTATGAGCTTGGTTTGAAAATCTTCCCCAATAAGATTACAGGTAAGACTGAAAAATTAGAAGAGTCCTGTGAATGAGATGAATGAACAGTTCTCAGCCCAGCAGTTGCTCTTTTATGTACTAGTCTCCTTGGCAATCTGAGGGTTTGGTAATGGTGTTAAAAAAAGGCACAGAGTTACTGAGTATTAGGGAACAGATACCAAAGGCAGCAGGCAAACTCCCCAGGCTGTGTTTTCCCTTGCTGGGGAGGAAGGCTCCTCTGACCCTGACAACATCAGCCAAAGGCAGTGTCCTCCTCTCACTCAGCTTGGAGAAGAGCCTTGCACAGCACCCAGCTGAAAATGCCCCCTCTGCCTTAGCAGAGTGACCTGTCTCTGTGTTCTGCAGTGGAGTAGGATGGAGCCTGGCATCCCATCCTCTGGGGATATCCCTGCCCCATGGGGATGGGAGCTGATCCCAGGCCCCAGAACCCCCTCATCCTGGGGTGGCTGAGGGCAGCTCTGCAAACAGCTGGGCAGTCCCCGGGACTGAGGGAGAGCCTCTGGAACAGAGAAAGCGCAGAGTACACCTGTGCTCAGCAGCACCTTCCCATCTCCCTTTGTCTTCTGCATTAGGGATTTAATGGAGTTTTATTTTCAATATCTTTCCTGGAAATAAAATTAGTAGAATGTTGCCACCCAGTGTAAACAATATGGCAGAAAAAGGACTTGTTAAAGGCAGACTTATTGTACAGCTTTTAGCTCATTACTCATCCTTCATAGGCATTGCATGTGATGTATCAGTATGCCAGATAACAACAGTTCACATGCTCATTTCTCTACAACCTTTTCTTTCCACCTCATATCAGGTTGCCAGCCATGAATTAGACTGTGACATTTTGATTGAGAGCTATTGATCAGTCCTGGAAGATCAAATATTCTTATTCCATTTTACTTTATTTAGAGTTTTTGAGATATGCAAAGTGTTGTGTCTGATTGATGGCTAACACAGAGGAATGAAAAATCTTTTCTCATAGAATACTTCTTTGCGGAATACTTAACTAGTTGAATCAAAGATTGGGATGTATCTCTCAATTTTGTCTTTACTTACTTGGAAGTACCTGTGTTTAACAGCAGGCAGCACATTAGTTAATGCAGAAGTCTGAAACACCAGGGAGGACCAGCAGGTGATCAGCAGTCAGCATGGACACCCTAAAGTCAGATCATGCTCGACCAAAGGGATTGCCTTCCATGAGGAACAGACGAGGGAGAGCAGTGGGTGTTGTCTGCATGACTTCAGCAAGGCTCTCACACTGTCTCTGGCAGGGGCTGCTGCACAGGGAGACCCACCTGAACATGAGGAACAGCTTTGCTGTGAGGATGACCAAGCACTGGCACAGGTGCCCAGAGGGTGTGGAGTCCCTGCCTGCAGAGGTGCCAGCAAAGGCTGGGTGTGCCCTGGGATGGCCCTGCTGGAGTCCCTGCCCGCAGCAAAGGCTGGTGCAATCCCGTGCCATGTGCCCTGGGATGGCCCTGCTGGAGTCCCTGCCTGCAGCAAAGGCTGGTGCAATCCCGTGCCATGTGCCCTGGGATGGCCCGGCTGGAGTACCTGCCTGGAG
>VWZD01002873.1:49123-112502 GCA_013396695.1 Sakesphorus luctuosus
CGGCACAAAAGGCTGGTGAGATCCCGTGCCATGTGCTCTGGGATGGCCCTGCTGGAGTCCCTGCCTGCAGCAAAGGCTGGTGCAATCCCGTGCCATGTGCTCTGGGATGGCCCTGCTGGAGCAGGGAGGTGGGACCAGGGCACCCACTGTGGTCCCTTCCAACCTCACCCATCCTGGGATTCTGTAAATGGAATCATAATACTGAAAATATAGTTTGTCTTGTCTTACTTTTATGAAATATTTGTTAAGTGTTCCAGTCAACTTAACTTGGTGGTTGGCTTCAGAAAGATGCAAAACTATTTTGTCTGGATCCAAACCAAATCCTCAGAGCAGTTTGGGTTGTCACAGAATCGTAAAACCATGGAATGGTTTGGGCTGGAAGGGCCCTCAAGGATCATCTCATTCCAACCCAGCCTCCTCCATGGGCAGGGACACCTTCACTACACCAGGTTGCTCAAAGCCCCATCCAAACATGGAGAAAAGATATTTGGAGCAGGAACATAAACAGAGTATTTTTTCATTCTAGATAGTTTTAAATGACAAATATTTTGTGTTGTCTGATTACTCCCTATAATCTCCATGAAATTTTTGTGCAAAATTCAAGTGATTTTCCAGGATTCTGTTAAACAAAGGCTCTTTCTTCTCCCATTTTCTTCATATAGGGAACAGAAGAATTTTAAAAGCATTTTTTCCAAATGTTTGTTTCAGCAAAAGCAGCAAAATGGGAATTGAGTACTTTCTTAGTGTGCTCTCTGTGTGAAGGCTGGTAAAAAATAGATAAGAACATAAGGAAAAATGATTCCATATGGAGAAAAAAAAAAATTTAAAAAAGGTGGAAATCTTTAGGAGATTTTCAGTTTCATTTTAATTCAAGTACGAGTGTGGTTTCATACAATTTCAGAAGTAGACACAAAAATGAAATGGCAGAACATGTTTCAAAAATAATTTATCAGCATTGCCACTGTGGTGACACATCCAAGTGCACCATGAAATATTAAGTGTGATCCCAAGGAGAATTCCAGCTCACGATAGCCAAACCCAGGGGACTCTGCGAAGAGCTGAGGCAAAGCTGGCTAGTGTATATTGTTCTGGTAGTTGGAGTTGTTTGAAGTCTGGGGCTCTGTGTTCACTAATGCTGGACCTGGGTATTATCAAATCCCTTGGCAGTATCAGTTTGATCTGGATGGCCCATAACTGCGTTATGGCACTTCAGCTGAGTTATCCTGAGCTGTGTTCTGGCACTTACCCTGCCTGGATACCCGACAGCAGCTTGGTCTGACTGTGCAGGCTGTGTGAGAAGGGTCTGACTGTGCAGGCTGTGTGAGAAGAGTATGACTGTGCATGAGAAGGGTCTGACTGTGCAGGCTGTGTGAGAAGGGTCTGACTGTGCATGAGAAGGATCTAACTGGGCATGAGAAGGGTCTGACTGTGCATGAGAAGGATCTGACTGGGCATGAGAAGGGTCTGACTGTGCAGGCTGTGTGAGAAGGATCTGACACTGCCAGGACAAAGACACACTACAGACCTTCTGTGTGAATGGGGAGTGGCAGAGTGAGCCAGGCTGGGTCAGCATTTCATGTCGTGGGGCTGCAATATTACTTATCCAATACCTTGAGTCCAGGTTTCCTTTCTGAGAGCTGAAAACTAGTGATTTGGAAAGTGAAGAAAGATAAAAGGTAATTTCCACACTGCAAAACCCCCTTAGAGAGGATTACTGGGATCATTGCTGTGTGGTTGAGGGTTTGAGTAGCTGTGACAGCTTCTCCTGCCTATCCAGTTGGAGTGTTGCTCTGCTTCTGGGCTGGTGGAATCACACACTGGGCTATGGCTGTGCTGCTTTCCAGAGCTGTGAGGGACAGCCCAGTCCAAGTGGAGAAGTCTGGAAGTATTTGTGCCCTTTGTCCTGTAAGATACGAGTAGTGCCAGAAAAAGCTCCCTGTTCAGCTCTGCCTTAGCTACAGGGAACAGTCTGCTGGATTCTGAGGCCCGTTGGGCATCACAGCCACAGAGACTGCACACCCAGGGGTTTAAACTGCTCTCCATTTTTGCTTCTTTTCCCACACATCAGCTTTTCTCTCTGTTTTTTTCCCCTTGCCCCTGTTCTGCTGTGATCACAGCTCCAGTCTGCTGCACTCGAGTTATTTTCTGTAAGACCCTGATGTCAGTGAGTCATTATTCAGGATAAAGTGGAACGGGTTTCAGGATTTTACTCAGGGCAGGCAAACCACAGAGGAATTCACTGACGGGCTGGGGCATTAGTGGTATGGTTTAAGTAATATATTTGTGTAATAAACAGCACAGTTGCCATCAGAAGGCTGAAGTTGTCCTACTAATGTGGGGAATAGGAGAAACAGAACCTGGTTTCAATATTTGCATATTTTTAATTCTATGGATAAATGCATCACTGGAAAAGCATTTCCTTAAGTGCTCTGTGGAACCAGAGTGTGTAAAATTAAGAGGATTTCAGTTTTTTCAATTGCAAATGCATTGGAAGGAGCACTGAAGTGTGCAGAGATTCTGAGCAGTGGCAGTGGGAGGGGTTCCCCCAGGCCCTGGTGACACTGTTGGATTCAGCAATGGACAGTAACCAAAATGGCCAGTGCAGCTCCTGCCCTGGGCTTTAGAAGTGCATTTTGTGAAGGTGCATTTTAATTCCTGTGTGAAATGGCCCTTGGCCCAGGAATTGCTGATATTTATGTAAGTACTGAAGGGAGAGGAAAAGGTGAGTAGGAAATTCAGGGGGTCTGTGGTATCAGCTGAAAACAAACCAACAGGCAGAGATCTGTGCTGGCATTTTGCTCCCTTGGCAGATCTTACTCCGAGTTGTGTGCCTATCCAAGCGAGCAATGCAGAGCTGCTCAAAACCCTGATTCATAAGGAGATGGAGGGAATTCTGAGACAACCTCACCTTTACCTCCTCATCTTTAAGGAAGCGTCAGCGTCAGATGTTTCTCGTAGTGATTCCAAAATCTATCACATTTTCTCTTCTTCATTTGTTTGCTGCTTTCATTAAACCTATTACATTAAAAACCACCAAACCCCAAAGCAGCCAAGCAAACAGGACCCCTCCCACCCACCCACCAAACAAAGAGCTCTCACCCAGAAACCTCTGAGGGCCTGAGGTGTGTGTGCATTGGGCATCTCCTGTCCCTCACCAAGTCTGGAACCTCAAATACTCTTTAGCATCTCATTAGAATGGTTTTCCCATCCACCACATTTTGCAAATATTTTAATTATGCTTGTCATATTTATTGAACCCAGGCTAGAAATTTATATTGACATACATTTTTGGGGAGACATGCAATTCTTTTAGTAAAATGCATTCACCTACTTCTTAAAACTGTTTTCTTGGGGGGAAATGGGAAAGTAGTTCTTCAGTGACCATATATTCTGAGTTATTAAAAGAAAGGAGTGCTGCAGGGTAGGAATGTATGGAAAGGCATTCAGAGAGACCCAGCAAGCACAGCCCAGCATGAGTTCTGTGCAGAGATGGGCACCTACCTCAGGGTGTCCAGTGGGATTTGCTCATAACTTTAAAACTTACAACTGAGAGCTCTACTGGGCACCCAGTAATAAAAGCAAAGAAGAAATAAATGATTGTTCATAAGAATGGAAACAGCTGAAGAGATTAAAGGAAACATTTTCATACAGAAATAGGAAGAAACTGTAATGAAGCAAACATTTAGGTAGCAAATACAGCTAACCAGTCCTTAGAAGGTCACATCCATCAGGTTGCACACCTGCAGCACATTTGTGTGTTTAAAAATTCATTAAAAATTATTGAAGGGGCATTTCTGTTCCATCTCTTCTCTAATGAATATATTTGCATGTCATCCCAGCTTTGCTCCTTTCCAGCTTTCTTACTCATTTCCTGAATCCTCAGTGTGTAACCTGACCCTGTGGGATGTGCAGAGCTGAGGGCAAAGTCCCCATGGCGATGTCCTGGCATTGCCACCTGGGGCAGTGCCCAGCCAGGCCCTGGCACGGGGCAGGAGCATCACCGGGCTGGGCACGGTTCCACCAGCCAGAATTCCTGTGGAACTGGAACAGAGACATGGATGGTTGATTGCTCTGTCTGGGCATTTTACTTTGGTTTTTTGAAGTGTGATTGTAAAATCATGATTTGAGCTGCTCTTCACACTCAGCCCTTCCCAAGGCACAAAGGCTTTGATATTGTTACAGTGCCTTGGGGAAACAAACAAACAAACAAACAAACCCAAAGGGAAGGACAACAACCCCCTAAGAGGGAGTGGAGCACACCACAGTCTTGGCATCACTTTCTCCTTACAGATTTTTTGATCTGGCTCTGGTTTCCCAGCCTGGGGCTGATATTCCCTGGGGAGCACATTGCAAGGCTGTTTGTCCTTACACCTGTGAAACACATCAATGTCATCCCACCTTGTGGCACCAGAAAAGGCAAGATTGTCATGGTGAATAAAATTAACTTCTTGTATCCTTCATAAAAATGAATAGATTAACCATAGGTAGTTAATTTTTTAAAAAAGTTATGGACTACAACTAGTTCTTGTATAAGGACTGAAGTTTTATTCAAATTATGACATTTTTTCCTTTAAAAACCCCCACAACAACGTCGCAAAGTTTGTACAAAAATTCTGCTTTTCTAAGTATGTATCCTGTCCACTCCCTTAAACTTATGAGTCTTTAAATCAGTCTTTGAAAAGTGGAGGAGACACCTGTATCAAGAATAATATATTTTTACATTCACATTTGTTGTGAGGGATGCAATCATTATTTTACAGATGTCTAATTTGTAACTTTCCTCTAAAACCTATAATAAGAAATTATTTCATATTATGTGTAGGAGAAAGAGAGCAGGTCTACAATTAAAGATGATGAAAGAGCAGAAGATCTCAGTTTTTTAGTATTTATTTCTGGTGTTCGTAACAGTGGAGCAAACACTATTCCATGTTGGCTTGCAAAATTAAAGCAGTGTGGTATCAGATGGCAGCACATTTTGCCTTTCTGGCTCTTGAGTTCCTGTGTTGGCAAATCCTGGGGCTGGATCCATTATTGGCTCTTGGCTGTGAGATGAGGATTCCAAATAATGGAATGGGGATGACCAGGTAGCAGAAAGGTTTTTCAGTTTACACCAGACTTGTTCTGGAGAAAAATCATGTTTAAGTAAATCAGAAATGTAACTTGAACGTTCTTCCTGTGGTGGTCAGATTATCCTCCACAAAGTCTCCTTTCCTGCATGGGTTGATGCATGTCCCAACTCTGTGGCTGTTAGAAACAAACCAAACCAAACCCCAGAACACACAACAACAACAAAATAACCCCTTTCTTTTTAAACAGTGTCAGCAGAAAACCCCTAGCATTTCCTTACTAGAACTAGTGATGATCCCAGGAATGCCAAGGCAGAGTGGCCAACCATTTCTCCTTGGCTCCAGTTTGTCCCCACCATGTATGACCAGGCATGAAGGACGGGCACTACACTGGCAGTACCAGACACTGCAGGGGTTTGGTTTATAAAGGCTCCATTAGTGCCATCCAGCTCAGGGTGAGGTGCAGCTGCTGTGAGCCCTCTCACTGGCTGTGTGTGCAGAGCCTTCAGAGCCTGTAACTGCCTGTTCTGCACATTCCCTCCAGCCACCTCTCACTTCACAAAGGGGTTCGTTTCATCTCTCTTATCTTTTAAAGGCTTTTTTTTAAAAAAAAAAAATCATTCTCTTTTCTCTATTTTCTCCTATTCAGAACGTGGATCTGGGAGGAGGAAAGACAACAAAAATCCTTCACATCTGGAGAGAATTGCAAGTTGCTTTTGGCCTTCTGCAATGAAATCTGCAAGTTTCTGTAAAAAGTGAGTAAAAAGTCAGCAAAAGACAGCCCAAACTCACCTGGCAGGGCCATGGCAGTGTTCACTGCTCTCCAGTGGAGATTTTGTGGAGGCAATGGTTGGTCTGCAGGCTTTGTCCTAACAACATCAGTTCAGGAGGAGCTGCTGGCCCCTGAATAAACAGCCCCAATGGCTGGCACATTGCACACACCTGCCCCAGATCCACAGCGGAAGGGGAAAGCCCACAGGGACTGTGTCTGTGGGGAGGTGGCCTCAGTGCCTCTGTTTGGTGAGAAATCTGAGGGGTTGTGGGACTGGTTCTGGAGCCTTGGGGTAAAATCACTGGGGCAGTGTGTCTGTTTCTGCAGGAGGAGTTTTGGCATTGCACCTTGTAATGCCTTTGGAGCTGTGACTGCTGCCCCGTGGAGTGTGGTGTGCCTGTGCAGAAAGGCCCAGGACATGTGCATAACCTGCACAGAAACACATGCTCTGTTCTACAGCTCTGGGTTAAGTCCTGCAGAATCACCCACAGATCACATAACCCTGTTTAATTTGTACTGGCTTCGGGTTTCCTTTCTCAACTGCTACATGTCTTCTGTTCCTCCCCTGCTGTGACACCACATGGAAAGCAAAAGACTGTTTGACCTCCCCAAATCCATTAGGCTGCCACCTGTGTTTTCATGTATCTGGATGTAATAATGCACAGACTTGCATGCAACCCACACACATCCTGCATTTGCTTCTGGGCATGAGGTCTGGGTTATTCCAGCAATTCATTGCACAGGCACACACTGCCATGTGCACAGCCAGAAACATCCCAAGTGTGTGTGCCTGCAGACCCAGCTCAGGAGCTCACTCCCTGTAGTGTCTGTCAGGCTCAGTTAAAGGGGCAGGGGAAACTCGTAGGCCACTCCATGCTGATGTGTCATGCTTTGGACAGAGAAGAGTCTGTGCAAACAATGAAATGAGTGATCTTTCCAGCTCCTCTCAGCTCCTTCCATCCTGTATTTTGTGCTGGTGACAGACCAGCTGACCTTAGCACATTGTCAGGTGAGCCTGAGCGAGGTTTCTCAGTGAGTTGGGCTGCAGGATGCTCTGGCCAGTGTTAGAAAATGCCCTGGTCCTCCCTGGGAGAGTCTGGCCATGCTGCTGAACTAGTGCAGTCTGCGGGATGAGGCTGGGACAGCTTCTCCTCTAGAATGGTCTCCAGGAGGTTTAGAAAAGAACCAGGTTCCAGAGCCTCACTTTGAATGGTAGTGAAACTGCTGTTGTGAGCAGTACTGGTAGGGTTTGGCAAAGAAATGATACACTTATAAGGAGGTGAGTAGTTTTTGCCACATTTATGGTCTTGTTGCTAGTGAATATTGCCTGCCTGAACAGGCAGGTAATGGAAGCACCATGTAACTGTTGCTTAACCCGACACTTACTTCTTTTTCTGACAAGGCTTTCTTATAGTAATTTGTTATTTATTTCAGAATTTTAGCTATTGGAAGTATTATGTTGCCTCATCCTGTTATTTTAAGCTTGGCAAGATCCATGTAGGGGTTTAGCAAAACTGAGAACAGTTACCTAGCTCAGTGCTAATGATTCTCAGAAATGCTATCAGTCAAATAATCTTTATTATTATTAAGGTATATATTTTCTTGGCAGGATGAGAATGGCATGTCCCATTCCCTCAAAGCTGTTTGCTACCAGATACTCTGATCCTTTCTGGAACAGGCTGTGTAATAAAGAAGAGGCATGTATCATTCCCTTAGGTGTCAGCTCTCTGGGTTGCTGGAAATGCTGGAAACAACGAGTCCTGTATGCAAGCCTGGTCCCACCAGGGTCCAACCTGCATTCTGTCAGGGCTGGGATCCTGCTCAGATCCTTCATCACAGGACATGGTGGAAAGAGAAGGGATGCCTTAAATATGGATATGATTAGTCATATGTTATATGGCTAGATTCTATTTAAAGTTGAAAAAACAAGGACTGGATTTTTTCATATACTGAAGAGAAGCAGTTGATGCAAAATATTGGTGTGCTGTTCTGCCCAGGACTCTGTGGTTTGGGAACTGGCTGGCTGCAGTTGGAACCCAAGAATATTATTCCAACAGTCTTCAGGGCAATCTGGACTAGAAGTGTTTAAATTACTGGCACAGCCACAGATCCCTTCTGCAAAATCCAGATCTAGCTGTCACTCTGGAAATTGCCCAGTCAGAGAAAGAGGAAGATAAAACTGTGTCTGTCAATTACTTTTAACAGTGGGTGAGTGCTGATGAATCCAGAGGAACCGGATGGTCAGGCCCCACTGTGAAAGCTGGGGCATGAGTCATGGGTCTGAGGAGCCTGTGGTTTCAGACTGGGGGTCATGACAGTGTTGCCTTCTGCTTTGGAGCCCCAAATCGCCTCTTTTGTTTAGTCTGAGAGCTCTTTCTAGACAAGTTCTGTAATTCTGAGGGACAGAGGACCAAGAGAGCAATACTGTAACACTCCTGAGTAGAGGGAAGACTGGATGGAGGTTTTGGAGGATCTATGGTAGGAAAGAATAGTTTCTTTGCCATGCTGGCCACTGTGCTGGAGGACTTGAGACACCATTTTTGTCATTACCAACCATCTAGTTTGTTTGCCAGTTGTCTGCTCTCCTATTTCCTTTCCTGCAGTTCATCTCGGAATCAGAACTAGCTCTAGAGAATGAGTGAGGAGAGGTGGAATCTCTTCATTGCTTTGATGGCTGTAGACAGCAAATACTTGCAGTGTTTCCATTTTACAGCCATCAACTGTCACCCAATTTAGTAGATACTCATTGATCTCCAGCAGAGGATTCTGAAATTATAATCAATATGAAGATGCCACAGAGGAATAATAATAAACCTCTTAGGAGCTTAAATGCATTTAATGAATCAGGAGGCTGAGTAAATAATACCATATGTATGTGGTGAGAGCTGTCTGGATAGCTGTGGTTACAGCTCCAAATGGCTCCTAAATAGCCTAGAAAATAATAATAAAAATATATATTTAGTCATTATTATTGGAGGGTCTGCTTGTGGGACTATATCAAATGTAGTTAAAACAGCATAAAACATGAGAAACATGAAAGCTCTTCTTGTTTCTCTTTATTTTAAAAAGTGGTAATTTTCTTTGATTTTCTTGCAAAACGTGGATATATTTGTATATGTGAGGAGGAAAAAGGCACGGGATGGAAGTGGACAAAAGAAATCTCCAACAAGAAGTACAGAACACTCACTCCAGAGGGAGGAGTATTGCCTGGCTGAAGGATTGACACAAACACTTGGGTGATATCTGAACCTCTGCTTCCCCAGTCCATGTGTGTGTCACCTCCTCAGCCAGCGTGGCCCAGGGGGGCAGCTGAGCAGCCTGAACCCAGCAGGGGCTGGTGCCCTTAGCCAAGCCTGTGCCCTGTGAGCCCAGCTCTGGTGCTGAGCTGGCCTCCCTGTGGGGTCCTGGGCACACCCACAGCATTTCTGCCTCAGTAGCTGAACTGGTAAAGGTGGGTGATACTTACCTGAGGCATTCATAGAGGAGTTATTAGTAACTAGTCCTGCAGTTTGCATGCTGAATGTGACAGGACAGCTCTCCCCCATCAGTGGCTGCAGCTGCACTAACCTGCCCTCGTGCAGTGCTGTGAGGCAGCTGAGTGTGCCCTGTGTGTGCCAGCCTTGTGCTGGGCACTGCTCCCAACAAAGAGGGGCTGCAGCGGGCTCAACAGTCCCACGTGTCTGACTGAGGGGAGGCACGTGAACTGATGGTTCCACAGCTGTCCCTGCAGCCCTCTGTCCATGCTGCCCTTCTGCAGGAGGGGTGTGTGGAGCAGAGGAGCAGAATGCTCTCAGGGGATTGATGCGGTGACCCCGAGACCTTTCCAACATGAATGATTTTGTGATTGCATGATTTGATGTATGTGTTAAAGTGAGCTGGTTTTAGAGGTGTAATTAGGAAACAAAGACAGAAGCCAGAAATCTATGGCCGTTTCTTCTGTCCTTGCTGCTTTATTTTCTCTCAGTTTCCAAAGGTTAGAGGACTGAGTGTCTGCTTGTCTCCTGATTGCAAGCAGCACCTGAATGAGCAGGGCCTGACCTTGTTGCTGACTTCTTTTAACACTGGAGGCAGACTGTTTATGGGAGCTCTTCTGTTCTCACATCACAGAAACCAGGGAAAGTTTGGTGCTTCCTGGCAGTGTGCTGCTCACACACTGCCCTGTGCACACAGAGCTAAACCCCATATGCAGACACAGCAGCCCCCAGCAGGTTCTGGCCACGAGAAGAGCTCACACTGGGACTTACAGCTGCCTGTCTCAGTGGCAGTTCACACCCAGCAAAGCAAAGGTGCAGGCCGAGTGATGTACTCTGGTCAGCGCAGTTTATTCCCAGCTGCCATCTCTCACTGAGACACCTTGGGCCACGTTGGACCAATGCCACTGGTGATTCATTCAACCCCAGTCCCCCTGCCTGCAGCTGACAGTCTCCCAGATTGCCCCACAGGACAGAGGGGTTGCCCCCATGGACTGTGGGTAGCCCGTGGGCTGTAAATTGAGCAGACTGATGGCTGTGCTGCCTCTGCTCCTGTAACTGTTCCTACGTTACAGCCCCGAGCAGTGGCAAGGACAGATGCACTGAGGGCTTGAACTCTTGGCACTCTGGAGCTACACGACAGGCAGTGCTCACACAGCCCCCAGCTCCCTGGGCAGCCCCTGCCCTCTCCCGGGGGCTCCTCCCCAGGGGCCATCCTGCCCCAGCTCCTGCCCCAGAGCACAGCCCGAGAGCTTGAAAGGCTCCCAGGGCTGGCGGGTCATCACCCCGAGGCAGGAAAGAAGGGGGAGGGAGGAAGAAAAATTGAAAAGTAACCACAAAGAGAACAAGCTCCTTTTTGAAATTGGAAACTTTAAAGAAAAGATTTATGAACCTTGGAGTTTATGAAACCACCTGGTGCTTTGGAGTTTGCTGCTGGTTAAATTCGGGCCTGCAAAGTTTGGTGGTTGTTTTCCTCCACTAAAAAAAAAGGCAAAAGAGGCATTTAGAATAGTCTAATCCCACATGTGCATTGATCTTTTCAAACTCACGCCCACTTAGCTTTGAGGTGCACTCGTAAAAATCAGAGAGCTTTAGGGGGCAGAGGCTGTTGGTTTTTAAGGAGCTGCGCCCGTCGGTGCCGTCGGCTGCGGCCCCGAGCAGCGCCGGGGGCTGTGTTTGCACAGTTGGTGACCTCCAACCCTCTCCATGAAATGTTTAGGCTGAGAGGAGCTCCCAGCCGTGCTCCCAGCCGTGCCGGTTGGCGGCTCTGGGGGCAGCCCCGGCATCCCCCCCAGCCCGTACAGAGCAGCGATTGCAGCCCGTGCCTTTGGCTCACACGGCGGGGCGAGGCGAGGCGAGGCAGGGACTTCCCCGAGCCTCTGGGGCTGGGTTTCCAAAAAGAACAGGGATAAAAATGGCAGGAGGGCAGAACAAGCGTCTCCTTCTGCTTTTAGGGCACGTGATAACTGGTCCTGTAGGTCCCGGGCATGACGCGTGGCAGCAAAGCACAGTTTAAGCTCTGCCTTTGCAAGACATCTGAAGCTGGAAGGGATTGCCGGAGAGGCCAAAGTCTGTCCTTTGCTACTGAAACTGCAGCAATAGTGCTCCATTTTTTGTGGCTCATTTCTTTGTGGTGTTTTATACCAACTGACTGTGCCTCATTACAATATTTGTAGAGACAGACAGTTATTAGATCTGGATGAGTCACTCAGAATGAACAGTTTATTCAGCACGTTGCTTATTTTCCCTTCTTAAGTTTGCAATTAAAAACTGTGTTACTCTTAAATGCATTCATTATTTTGAAATTAGCTGTCAGTTACACGAGTGAGTTTCCTTGTTCTGAGTTAATTTGCAGTCATTTTCATGACAAACATTGGTAATTTCCACTGCTCTGGCCAGCTTTGTGAGCCCGGTGAGGTTATCTCTGTTCCCTTGCTGGTGATCCAAGGATTTTACCGGCAACATTGTTACTCTGGAACCTTGTGTTTGACTCTAAACAAAGTTAATGTCAGGTCGTTAGGGCTTCATTGTAGATTTGAAAAGTATTTATACACAACCAGGTATTTGAGATTAACGTTACTTTCTTGCCAGGCTTTCCCTGCCGTGTCTATGGAAGGGGAAGGGTGCTGGCCTTTAAGGGGAGCTGACTCGTTTGAGTGTGTAGGAATGAGTGAAAGCCTGTTTTATAACGGGTGAAAGCCAGCATCTTTCCTCTCTTCACTCTGCTGTGACACGGGCAACCCTGTGGCACAAAGGGGAGAGTTCTTATTGCAGCCCAGGCTCTGGCTGTGGCAGAAGCTGGAGCAGCACTGCAGCCACAGCAACACCGAGGGGTTTTTATTTCCAGACCAAACCAAACAGAGCAGGTAGAGGTCACTCTGTGCCCCAGCAAGGAGGCTTAGGGAGCCAGGCTGTGACCTCTGCCCCTCCTGACAAAGGTTATGCTTGGCAGTGTAGCCTGTCCTCTGCCTTGTTAACTCCTGCCATCACCTCATATACTTGGCTCTGCAGTTTGAGTTTCACTAATCTGGAGCTTACTTGGTGCCTGATTGCCAAGATCCATCTGTAAGAGACAAAAATATGCCTGGTAACAAAAAGTTTTCAGTGGCACTGGATTAATTTTTTAGCACAGTGATAGTATTAATTCACATGCTAAGTCTGCATTTTCACTCTTCACTTGACAGCTTACAGCTCTTGAAAGAAGGGATTATGTGCTTTGTCCTTTTGGAGGACAAATATGGGGCTTCTGCTTGTCCAGTCTCATGCCAAAAGTCTGCAATAGAGAGAAAATTTATTTCTCCACAGTTATATGCTCCATGGTGAAAGAACTGAACTGATTTTCTGGAGATCTAAGTTGAATTTCTGACTCTGCCACAAACTTCTTTAAGTTCCTTCGCAGGTCACTTAACAAGTTTCTGCCTCAGTTCTCTCTGTGCAGAGAGATGGAACTTACTGCCCTTCCCTGGCACCCTTTATACTGGAGTTAAACCTCCCAAATAGTTAATCAGAGGGTCACACCCACTGTGTGCTGCTGTAGGTCTGTGCACATGCAGATCGTGACCTTGTTTGGGATTGTGCTCTTAATATTCCTCAGAAGTGGACAGAATTATCCCCATTTTTCTGAGGGGCCAGTAGAGGAAAAGGAAAGGTAAGAGATTATTAGGAGTAAGAAGGTAGAAAGAGATCTCTGTGTGTTCTCTTCCGTTTTTTTGCCTTACTTTCACCCCAGGCCACCTTTGGGCACAGGCAGCGTGGGCATTCCCCTTGGAGATGTGATTACAGGCAGACAGCCCTGTGGGCACAGCAGAAGGGAATGGAACCCCTGCTGCTCATCCCTTCAGCCAGCTCTGCTCACCTCTGCTCAAGAGCACAGTTCCTGCCTCACAAGAGGACATATTCCCTAGGGGAAAATATTTCCTGTGAGAAAACTCAGGTGGTTGTACCTTCTCACATTCACTTGCAGGACACAAGGACAGAATGGGGCATGGCAGTGTGTGGAAATGTTGGAAGCATCATGTGGTTCCTTCTGGGGAAGTGTTTTCATATATAAATCCTGGTGCTACAGAAGGAAATGCTTCTGCCTCATCCAATTCCAAACAATTTAAGTGGAAGCAAACTGAGAGAAGTGAAAGGGGAACACCTGATTTGTGTTGGAGAAGTTGCTCACATGTTCTGTGCTCGCCTGCAAGCCTGAACTGGTCTCTGGCTGTTTGGAGCAATGAGAGTTCTGTCACTGGGTTCCACAGGCCCCAGAATCACCCTCTGCTTGTTATGTGTCAGTTCCCTTGTATTAAACTGTCAGGAGCCAACTGTGGAAACATCTCTCGGTTGCTTCAGCTGTCAAGTAATCAAGTTATTACTCGAGAGGCTGAAACTCTCTTGACTTTCAGCCTGGAGTCCTTGAGACTGATGTGAAATGATGCTTGACCCACCCGGGGCTAATTAACAAAGCCTAAGTGGAACACAGCCCAGGAGCTGTAATAATGCATTGCCATTGCAGAACAATGGGGAAAGGGACAGGGACAGGGGAAAGGGCGGGGAAAGGAAAGGGAAAGGGAACTGAATTTTCCTATTTCAGCACTGAATAAAGTAGAGCACACCTTAGAGTCACTCATATCTGCCCTGGTTCCCACTGAGGAAAAGGGCAGATTTCTGTTTCCTTCCCCAGCCTGGCCTGTTGCTTTCCTGTGATTTTCATCTATAATTTTAGCAATGTAGTCTGAAAATTGATTACATTTTCTTATAATTTGCTGGAGAATAAGTACTAAGTATGTGTGGTTGGTCTCAGAATAACTTCATTTGATTTCAGGAAAGCTATCCCTGATTTGCATAATTTCAATTGAGAATATAATGAAAATGTTTGAGTAATGATGTAATTTAAATATTCCTCCAATTAGTTACTAGTATTTGAAACTGTGAATGCCTAGAGTTGATTTAAGAGTTTCTAATCTGTTACCTATAAAATAATATCACTGCTGAATGTGGTATTTTCTCCTCTCCTTTTTTTTTCTCCCACGTTCATGCTGACATTGCTTTATCACATTTGTGAGGAGTTAATAATGGCCACTGCTCATTCACTAAGCTCTGAAGTACCCATGCAAACCTGGTATTGGGAAACTTGGGTTATTTTGATGCCTCTCGCTCTTATTTCTGAATACAAAGTGTTGACCCAAAACTGCCTGAAAGAAACAAAATCCTTCTAAGCACTTACAAAAATACAGAAGTCTGCTCTCAAATTAGAGGATTAACTGGCTGGGATTGACTTTGCATATGGAATGGCAGGAGGAAAAGGGCAGCCTGAGTCATGACACTGGCCTTGTTTAGATCAGTAAGGGAGAGAAGCAAATTTAATTTAGTGCCTGCAATTCAGCATGCAAAAGGTCAGACTGGCACATGCCTGCAGGGAGTTAATCAGAAAACTGCCATAATGTCCAACCCAAACTGTGTTAAGCAATAAATGCAAATACTGGCCCTTGTTCTGTGATTTCAGTTCATAAACTCCTCTTGCTTCTGGCCTGAGTATTTCACGTGGTACAAATTACTTCAATTAAAAAAGAGTTTGTCTTTCCATCCTCAGTCCTGTTTGTGTTAGAGGCCGGTGACATGGCAAACATGGTGCTTTGGGGGGTTTGCAAGGTGCTGAACACTTTTGTTCTTTCCAGTCTCCCAGACGTCACTGCAATTAGCCAAAAGATACCATTCTCCTTTCCCATTTTGCCTTTTTTACATATACAGAGTAATCCTTCCCCCTACAAGTCTGATAAAAAACTACTTTCCTTCTAACCCTAATCTGCATCTACATTTCTATTCCTCTTGTGTTGCTGCTCTCTGATATTCAGTTGTGTCTTTTTCAAAACAATAATTTTTTATTCTTGTGTCAATACTCAAATCTCAAATAAATTGGTCTCCAATCAAGTATTGCTGTTAAATCTTAGCTCTGATTTGGATCCTGTCAGTGGCAAGCCTGGGACTCACATTTCCCTCCCAGATGTCACAGAGTGGTGTCTGCATGCAAACCCCCAAAGCCTTGGAGCCAGTGACAAATGGAGCTGCTTTCTGATTAGGGGAGCTGCTCCCTGGCAGGTTATTAGTGTGGTTCTGTACGGCCTGTCCTGGCTCCCAGAATGGCTGCAGGGCACAAAGCACTGACTGTGCTCTGTAATCCCATGTGTAGTTTGGGTGCTGATGTCCGTGAGCATCAGCCTGGCACACACGGAGTGCCCTGTGGGAGGGGCAGAGTTCCTGCAGCTCAGCTGTGTTTGAGGTCAGTGCCAGGTAATTGGGAAGGGGCAGCAGAGACCTTGAGCAGGACTCACCTCTCTGTGGGATATCATGATATGCTTGAGCTTTACTGGGCACTTTCAGTCTCCAAACACTTGGCAGTGTAACTAGTTAGGCGTAATCTACCATCAGCCTCTTTTATTTCTGCTCCCGGAAGGGAACAGATGAGGAGGCTGGAATAGTTTGAGTGTTCTTAAACTGTGTGTGGATGTCAAGGAGACAACACTATTTTTCCCTGTGGCACATGTTCTGATTTTTAAACAATGAAGGTGTACCCAGACTGGGCACAGGTAACTCTGTATTTCACTGAGCTGTGGGCAGGAACAACCACCGTGGGGCTCTGAGTGCCTCAGTCTGAGCAGGGGGAGCCTGGCTGGGCAGTGCAGCTCCCGTTGCTGCCCCCCATGGCAGTGCAGCTCCCGTTCCTCCCTCCCTGGGCAGTGCAGTTCCCATTCCTGCCCCCCATGGCAGTGCAGCTCCCGTTCCTGCCTCCCTGGGCAGTGCAGCTCCCATTCCTGCCCCCCATGGCTGTGCAGCTCCCGTTGCTGCCTCCCTGGGCAGTGCAGCTCCCGTTCCTGCCCCCCTGGGCAGTGCAGTTCCCGTTGCTGCCCCCCTGGGCAGCTCTGTTTGCTTGTTTGTGGAGCAGGGAGAGCTCTACACCTGCCCCTTCCTCTGCCATTCTGGATCTTCCTACCAGTAAAGTCAACAGCACTAAACCAAAGCAAACCAAAAAGGGTGGAAAGAAAAAAATGTGAAGGAGGGACATAGTGAGATGGACAAATGCAACTTCCTATTTCCTTTGCATAAATGTAGAGAAGAATCCATTGGATTTGACCCAAGAGGTCCAGCAAGTATTGAATCCACTTTCTTTACCCTGCTTAGTAAAAAAGTTTCCTTTAATTTAATTGAAAATACAGGTGCAATTTCTTGATGGCATTCTCACTGTTGTTGTCCAGGTGTCTACCATGTGACAAACAGAAGAGGCTCTGGGCCAGCATCAGGGAAGGATCTGCTCCAAACTTCACAGAGGACAAGAGAGTCCTGCACTGAGTGAGGGAGAAGCTGGAAAGGTAAAGTGACAGTACCAGACTCATGTTTGGTCCTGTAAATAGTCAAGTGCTGAAACTTAAGATCAGAAATACCTGCCCTGATGTAACTGAGGTGAAGAAACATCAATGAGAATATTTGTATGTGCAAAGTTAACCACTTTTCTAAGTCTGCAGAACCAGGGCTTGAGCCACACTCAGTGGTCTGTCATGGTTCTACTTACATTTTCTATGCCACTTTCTGTAGGCTTAAAGGCAGACTCTGAACTCTGAATAGGAAAATGGTAACTTTGTCCAGTGTTTCTCAATTTGTTTTTCAAAATGTTCTAGTTTCATAAACAGGAGAGACCTTTTGAAGGTACTAACAAGTGACACTGGTGAAAGCAGGTTCAGTGCACACAGCCAAATTTCCACATGAAGGTGCTCATTGTATTCCTAAATCCATAGCTCCAATAATAGGCTTCAGTCACTCTGCCAGAGGGGAAAAATAGGGAGAATTCTGAGTCACTTGAAAAGCAGATCTGCAGTCCTGCTCTCTGAAGCACAGGTTTGTCACTTGGGAGTGTCATTT
This sequence comes from Sakesphorus luctuosus, assembly GCA_013396695.1. NCBI lineage: Eukaryota > Metazoa > Chordata > Aves > Passeriformes > Thamnophilidae > Sakesphorus > Sakesphorus luctuosus. The sequence continues at coordinate 66,331 of VWZD01002873.1, forward strand.
GCCTCTGGAGGGTCAGACTGAGGGTGCACTGTGCTCCTTTGGTTCTGGGCAATCAAGCAAAGCTGGGACTGCTGGACAACACTGCAGGGGGAACACAGGAACGGTTCAAAAGACTAACAGGAAAGTCTTTGAACAAGCATTCTTGTCCTAATACTACTTCTCTTCCCCAGGAATGGTCAGGTGATGGTAAGGTGGAGTGTAATGTGTGGGTTTGCTCATGTTTATAGAACATTGCAAAAAAGCAGAACAGTGGATTCATTCACAACACCTTTGTGTTCCTGGGAATACCAAGGAGGTGGACAAAACCCCCACAACTGCCCCATCCCTCCTTAGGCAAAGCACCAAGGGTTTGGTCTCCTTGCTGGTGACTTGTCACTAAGAGCTGGCAAAATTCACACACACACAGAGCAAACCTGCATGTGGACTCTTTAACTCCAACTGTGACGTTGATGGCTGGATCACAGGGTTAAATGTGAGGGCAGTGAGGGCTGGGAATCTGGGCTGAGTCCTGAGCACCTGCTTGGTGGGGAATGAGGAGGACACTCCCCCTGCAGGCCCAGGGAATGGTTCCAGGTGCCCAGTGGGGCTTCAGACTGTCAGCTGAGGTAGCAATGCACATCCCAAAATCAGCCTCCTCATGAGTATCTGAATGTTTGGGGTGGTGGGAACACCCCCACAACTGTACAAAGGTACCTTTCAAATGAATTATAGCCATGTCTGCCTCTGATACAGTCCAGTGCCAAAAGCACTCCCCAAAGACTCTGAGGACTTGAGAAGTGTGAGGGATTTGTGTGGATTTTCTCATCATGGGAATTCTGCTTTAAAATGTGCACTACAGAACTTCTAAAGGGCTGGGCTGGTAGTGTGTGTTTGCCTCAGTACTGCTGGTGGGGGAAACACATCTGGAGAAGGGAGGTGACAAACTGAGTGGTGCTGTGTGGGCCATGCCAGTGCTGACCTGCCCCACATGCCTGTGCTGAATGCACAGCAGCAACTGCCCAGACTGAGGCACTCACTGATTATAACCTGCAGGTACAGCCTTTAACCAGGCTCTGGGGACATGGTTCCCTCTCTGCTGCTCACCCTGGGTGTGGCTGATGGACACAGAAGTGCCCCAAACAATCCATTTCAGTGTTTGGAAACAGAAGGCTTTGCGCTGGAGTTCGACTGCCCCAGGAGATGTTTGTAAAACAGACAGTCTGTTTGCCATCATTTTGATTATATTGTCAGGAATTTGACCAAATTCTCAGAAATCTTAGTGATTGGGGAAAAGGCTAAGCAAAATGGTCATTGGGTTAAACTATTAGGACATTTGATTTCCTTATTGGTTTGGTTTTATTAGTGCTATATGGGCATGGAGTGCTTTACATTCTTTGCCTCTACTGGAATTTTGATTCATTGGACACTATGACTCATCAAGCTATGCCATAGATACTGGGATTAAAACTGACCTACTAAGAATTTAAAATTAATTACCTGGGACTGGGAGATGATTTTTCTTTTTTCTGATGCAGTCTGTTTTAAAGAACAGTCTTTTTTCTGTGGGCTCTAGCAAGAAAATATTGTCCTAGAAAGCATAACTATCTTACCTTACTATTCCTTCTCTGGGCAATAAATTAGGTCATACTCTTCCTTATGAAAATTGGCAGGCTGTTTCTGAAGCAGATGCCACTCTGCTAAGTTCCATCAAGTGGGCATCTGACCAAAGGGGCACCCATGTGTTTTAAGATAAGCCAACAAGCTCATTGTTCTGAGCTCACAAAATGCTGAATGTGAATTTGAAGTCTTGTGTATCAGCTTGTATTTCTTGGGATGTGCACCTAGGTAGAGAAATACTGCTCCTCAGGTGAGGAGAAATTCAGATGTTTTTATGCTGTCTGAGGTGTGCAAACCAAAACAATTGATTCTTAAGTAAAACTTGTTGGGATGGCAAATTAATCTCACTTCTAACAGTGACTACCTGGGTATACATATCACAACGAAATATAATTTTTAATTTGGGAATCAATACCTTCTTTTGTGCAACTTTATTCCCTTTGAGGTTTCACAGGAACTTGACTGTTTTAACTGTTGAGCAGTTCTTTCTGTAAATCAGACCAATTCCCAGCACAAAGGGTGTCTGTGCAGGTAAATGACGAGCAGCAAACTAAGCTGGGAGTTGCTGTTGCCTTGGCTGCCCTGCACTGAGCCCCCCAGGGACACGGAGAGGGCACTGAGAGCTGCTCTGTGTGCAGGGCCCTCCTCCCTGCACCTCGGTGGGACAGCAGGGACCAGCCAGCAGGGTGTGCATTCATCTGAGCTTGTAAACTCACAGCCTGCCCTCCCTGGGGGAACACTGGAGCAGTGAAGGGCTGGGCATTCATTCCATGGGCAGAGCTGATGAATGGATGGACCTGACACCTTGCCCTGGGCAACACCTGGGGCTGCTCTGAGGGGTGGGCACTGCTGGCAGGAGCCAGGCAGGAGAGAGAGGGAGAGCGGGAAGCACTTCAGGAACAGCCCCTCAGAAAGTCTCAGTGCCATGAGGGACTGGGACACTCTCCATGGCAGAGGGACAGGGACACTCAGTGCCATGAGGAACTGGGACACTCAGTGCCATGAGGGACAGGCACACTCAGTGCCATGAGGGACTGGGACAATCTCCATGGCAGAGGGACAGGGAACACTCTCAATGCCATGAGGGGACAAGATCACCTGGCAACCCTGAAGAACGTGAGCATCACTTGAAGTCCAAGTTTCTTGCCCTGTGTGTCATTCCTTTTTGCATGGTTTTGAAGAGAATCTCATTAAATAGTGGATTTCTCCAACATTTTAGGCAGAATGAATACTAATTATTTGTTATCATTGGCAGTGAAAGTGACAGGAGTGCAGCTGAGCTCAGACATGCCAGGTCTCCTGTAGCTGAAAAGGAGACTTTCTCTGGACCTTTCCTAGAAGTCTCCCTCTCTGATGAGTATTCCTCAAGGTGTTTCAATGAGGTCTTTAAAGTCGTTTTCAGGTGCTTTGAGCTGTCTTTCCAGAACTCCCCTGTTTGTGTGCCCTGTAAGGCACAGCCATGCAGAGCTGAACTGGTTCCATCTGTGGCAGGGCAGCAGCAGTGACCTCGTCTGCTCAGGTTTCACCCAAGGTCAGAAGCAGCCTGAAGATCAGGGGCCCTGCCTGAGGGGAAGGAGCACCTCCATTCTCTCCTGCCACTGTTACTTATCTGGGAATATACACAGAGCTGCCTTTCAGCTGCCTTTATTGGGTCCTTATAGGAAAAGAGAATGTTTGCCCAAAGACTCAGGAGCCACCAGGCTGCTCTTTTCAACCTCTGTTATCTGATGGCCTCAGGAACCCACTTGCAGAATGTGATTTTACCTAAACATAAATATTTATTGTGCAGTGTTTATCTTTAATTTTTCAGTCTAAGAAATTGCATGTGTTCAAAAAGCCACTCAGTTTTCAGTGACTGTGGCTGCAGCAGTTTTATTAAGAGTTCTTTCTTCTGTTTTGGTCAGAAAGCTTAACAGAGCAGTGCAAAAGCCCTGGTGACTGTAAGGTGAGTGCCCCAGTGAAGTAAAGGCATGAATACATCATGTTTTCCTGAGATGTTGCTGAGGGTTGAGCTCTCTGCAGAGTTCTCTTGTTCCTCCCTCTGCTAAAGGTGTATCTTAAACAGCTACCTTGGACTGGACAAAGATGTATCTTAGACAGCATTTTGAGGACAGCCCTGGGTGTAACAGCACAGCTGAAGGGGGCTCTGGGACCCCTGGCATCACTTCTCTGGTTTGGCCTCTGTGAGCCAGCAGGTTGTGCCTGACAGTCCCAGTAACAAAGCATTGAGCCAGGAGTTTGTATTCCAGGTTAGTTTGAGGTAATTCCTGTGAAATAGTTTGACTTTCTTCTGTGTTATTTCCCACTCTTGGTTCATTGCTCAGCATGTGACTAAGCCATAAAATGCCTTGCTCCAGCCCATCCCAGCAGGCAGGGGCCAGCACGGAGGGGCTCAGCAGTGCCGGAGCCTTCACCCAGCCTGGCCCCCGGGACACACTGGCTGGGACAGGGAGGTTTGGCTGAAATGCCACTGCTGTTCCTGCCCCTTTCTGTGAATGGCACAGCAGTTGTGCCTGGGGGTACCTGGGGAGGGAGGGCAGTCTGAGCCTCTCAGGTGTTGCTGCTCCCTGAGCACTGTGTTGTTAAACTCCTTGGGGACAGCAGTGAGGGGCAGGCACATTGAACCCATCAGCTGCATGGGAATGCTTTGAGCAGAAAATAGCCCACTTTACTATTATTGTTCAAGAAATATGAAGTCATGTAATGCAATTATAGGAGCCTGAAATGGGACTGATTTATTGAGAGACACCGTATTTGGCTTACGTGACACAGCTGAAAAAACCTTGGAAGTAAGAAACAACTGGGCCACTTCTGGTTTAAAAAACTCCTTATGTGACACACAGGTTTTGGAAATACTGCCACAGCTTCTGGGTTTTTCAAACATCTGTGACTTAGTTATCTGTGGGCAGAATCTGGCCCTCTCATTTTTCTTGGCCTGGGGCACAGTTCTCCATTGTACTGCTGAGCAGGGTTGAGGTGAGGATCCCCTTATTTGTCTAAAGATTAAAGTGGCCCACAAGGAGAGAGTTGAAAAAAGTTGGTTTGTTCTTTATCTTTTGTTCTCCTGAGCCCTCTGGATTCCAACTGCAGAAGAAATAAAAAGGTGTAATGGGACCTGAAAGAAAAGCTGCTGTGTGACCCCTCCATACAGGAAGGTTTAGGGCACGGTTTGGGTTCCTCCCACCAACTCCAGCTGAGCTGAGTGCCCTGTGCTCTGCCACACAACTGAGAGTCACTGAGAAATCCCTGCCATGAACTGTGTGGGCCGTGGGCTTGTGAGCATCCTGCTGGTGTAGCTGATTGTTCCTGTGTCAAGCTCATGCCTTTCGACTGAAATTTGTGTAGATTGAAAAATTACTGCTCAAAGCCAAGCTTTTCATTCTGCTTCTAGATATTTTTAATAAGATCAAAATGCTTTCTAACCAAAGAAGAGATGGCATTTTCATTTCTTCTCCTCTGAAGTCCAAGGGTTAAGGCAGCAAGTTGTGTCAAGGAGGTCTGAGTTCAGGTCCTTTCTGCCCAGTGGAGAATTCAGGTTTGAGGGAGGGACTGTCCTGAAAGTGCCCTGATGGTGGGCCTGCAAGATGTGGCTGTATATGCAGGTTAAATGCATTGGAATGATTATAGAAGGTGTTCCCCCAATGGAAAGGGTTCTGCCCTCTCTGGATGGTATTTAATGGCTATTTTAGTGTCCTTGAAGAATGTCCTGGGGCACAGTATTTGGGGTGGTCTGGGGGGCATTCTGGGCTGAGGATTTGCAAATTTGGTTGCTCTGGAGAGTATTCTAACATTTAGGAAAAAGGGACATGTCCTCACACCATCTGCTCAGGACTTTTGTTTCTATCAGCTAAAACCTTTAAGCAAATAACCTAGACAGCCTTAATCACATTCCTTTCTTTTGCTTACAAACCTATAACAGGAATATTTGATATTTTATTTTTATTCTGTTTTACATTTCTGCTCTGAGGAAATGAAATTCTGGGTAGAATAATGGGGTGGGTTTGTCAGTTGCTTTTGTGTAACTCCTGTGAGTTCCCTGTGCAGTTGCTGTCCCAGAGCTGCTCAGGACAGGGATAGAGTTCTCTGATGTGTGTGCAGTGCAGTCAGGGGGAGGAGCAGCTGTTTATTCTGGGGGCTTTCTGACCTGTGTGAGGGAGCTGCAATCTGTGCCACCAACGCTCTGGGGTGTCTGTGGGGAGGGAGCCAGAAATCCCCTCTCTGCTGTTACAGTCACGCCTTCCTGGGCTGGAGAACAACGAGGGAAACACCTACAAACAGCTCAGGAAAACACAGCTGGCTTTTTCTGCTTTCTCTTTACCCCTTGGAGTGTCTCTATTATTCTCTCCTTTGGTAAATGCTCAGTTGGAAAGGGGTGGATCTTGGTATCTTTGGTTATATCTGCAAAATACACACACAGCCCTTCTGCTGACAGAAATACTTGGCTATACACAGCCCCTTCCTGTATCTCACACAGCTATGGTGATGTTGGATCTCATGGATTCGTTTATTAGTGACTAGGCCAACAATCAGCTGTCTTTAAAAACAAAACAAAACAGCACAACAGTATTACATATGGGATATCACCAATGTAACAAACCAAAACTGGAAGTGAAAATTACAAGCTGCACCTTGTGATGTGCATTCATTGAAGATGAAAATTAAGAAATAGGTTGTAGATAAATGCTTTATATTTTATTAAGCATTCCTTTTTGCTCAGCAGTTTGTACTGAAAACCCTTCTCCCATCTGGCCCTGGTTTTCATCCATATGTGGAGCCTCAGTGTGTCCCTGAGATTTGTCAGTTTGTCAAAGCTTTGGCACAAAGTGGGGGAAAATAGACCAAAAACTAGAATGTTCAGTCAGAACACACTGAAATCATGTGGATTGGATTCAAATCCCAGAGCCAGTCACACCCCTTCAGTTTTTGATTAGAAATGGAACTCCAGACTGAAGGGCATGAAGCTCCAAGGATTGGTGCAGCTTTAGCTGAAATGAAGAGCAGCCCCACAGACCCATTCGAGAGAGGCCATACAGGGCACAAATGGAAGGAACTGGAAACAGCCACTGGTAACAAAAGCAGCACCTAAAGACAAAAATCCCTTCCCTCCCCCTGTGGTGGCACCAGCTCAGAGTGCAACAGAAGTTTCTGGTGCTCCTGTGCAGGTCACACCAATTTGGCACCATTTCTTGGAAGAGGGATCTGCACATACAATGCTTGTTTGTCCCCAGACACATCTCTTTGCATGTGCACATTTTGTTTCTGCCCAGCAAAGTGCCCCGTAACACACAGGTATCTGCTTTGCCCTGTGCCTCTGGGGCTGGGGGGTTTCCCCTGGGGTTTTGGTTGGTTTGTTTGGGGAGGGTTTGTCACTCCCGAGTCCCTCTGAGAAACCCGTGCCTGATGAGCAGGAGAGTTGCAGGGTGAGGTGCCCGTGGGTCCCTGTGCTCCCTGTCCATGCCCAGAGCAAACCAGCAAGAAAACAGACACATTCTTGGAAAAAGTGGGAGCAGGACTAAGCTATAAAAACAACCAGTGGTGCATCTTTTGTGACTGTGTCTTTCCAGGCCAGTGCCTTGTCTGTTGAATGTGCTCCATGCAGCTGAGTGAAAAAATTGAGTGAGGTAAAATGGGAGAAAACATTTTTAAAATGAGATTTCTGGCAATGTTTGGCTCTGGATGATTCAGAAATACGAGTATATAAGGATTTTATCAGAATTTTGGGATGTTAGTTTTAGGTTACAGAGAAATGTTTGAATAAACAAGTGAAAAGTTTGAATAAACAAATCAAATCCCCACCAGACATGAAACAACTACATCTTCTGAAGTTCAAAACTGCTTGACAGCCACTGAGGTAACTTTGAAGTCACCTTTATATAAACTGAATCTGAATGTTCATTCCCAGCAATAAAGGCCTGCAGCTCTGGAGATACTCACAGAGATAGGATGAAAATACTGGAACTGGGAGGATAAAATACAGATGAGTGTATATGGAAAGCTGCTCTTTGCTTTACTCTCTCCTGCCTTACTGGGACAGAACGTTCCCCCCACTCTGCACACCCCAAATCCAACCAAAATCCTGAATATGGGCCCAGTATTTCTCAGTGCCTGGCGTGGCAATGTTCCTGATCTGCTGGGCCACGTGGGGACCTCCTACAGACGTTGCTGTTTGTTCCAACCCCATGTCCAACTGTCCATTGTTTTCCATAGGAAAGGGGGACCTGGAGCCCAGTCCACAGACTGTCACACATTCCCACAGGCCCTGCAGGCTGTTACTCTCTCATTGCTTTTTTCCCCCCAGGATCTGTTGTCTCTGATATAAAGTCCCAAAGTCTGTATTTTGGGGTTGCCTCCACAGTAACTCTGGGTCCCTGTGGCTGCAGGAGCCACAGCAATTGTGACTGGACTGGACAAGGTTAACCCCAAACCTGCCCCTCAGCACTTTTGGGCTTCACTCTCTCTGACTTCAGTGCCAGGAAAAGTGCCTGAGCAACTGCTGGGTGAGAATTGCAACCAGGGAATATGTTAGATCTGGGTATTTCTGTGTCAGAAAAGAAAAAACAATCCGTTTGTCTCAGTTTTTATTTTATGGTTCCAATAACATAATTAATATGCCTGTGAATTAGTCTTGTGAGCTAAACATTTAAAAGTTGGCCTCAGATTAGCTGAGGAATAAACAGGATTGCTTTGATGGAAAGCCACTTTGATCAGGGGAGGATCAGTGCACAGAAGGCAAAAACTGCAAAGAGAAACAGAGAGAATGGCAACTGATGGGAACCAATCAATAAAACATGTATTTGGGATGAAACAAACTAGCCAGAGCTAGAAATAATAAAGCAAGTAATTGAATTAGAACAGCAGCCCCATGTTCTAGGATGGAAGGAGCTCAGTTTTCTTTCAAGGCCTCTGTAAGCTTGTGATTCCACTCTGTAGTGGTTTATTTATTTTGCACTCCCTTCTACGTGCTGGTCTCCTTTTGAACAGAGTTGCAGCTTTTACTGCTGCCTTTTGTAGTGTGTTCCATGAGTTAACCCCCTCAAAACACACTTTTTTAATAAACCTCAGGCTACAACAGACCCTCAGAACTGCAGCAGAAATATTCTAATAGAAAGGCTTAAAATCTCTCTAACCAATGAGAACAGCTGTGTGGCTGGAAGGACTGGGGGTGTTGTTGGGGTGTTGTGCTGTCTGGCACAGCCCCCTTGGGCACTCTGTGTCTGTGCCCGTGGCACAGGAGTGGTCAGGGAAGGGAGAGGTGCCCTTGGGCGTCTCTGGCCCTCTGGGCAGGAATGGGCTCATTCCTGGTAACCCCAGCACCACCTGAGCTGGGTTTGTTCTCACTGCCAGACCTTGGGTATATATACAGTTTTATGCAGAAAACACATTGCTCTGCATGTCTGAATCAGGTCAGAGGTGTGATATGAAATCCTCCTGGGGCATTGTAAGGTAATAGTGTTTCCTTTTGTTGCCAGACTCACAGGGAAAAAGGGGTAATCACACCACAGGAATTGCTGCATTACAGAATCCCCTCAGGACTTTGGGTTCTACTGAACTCAAGCCATAACTTATACACACCTAAAGTCATTAAGTGTAGAGACAAATCGCTTCATAGGGGCAAACCTGCTGTTACTGGATGTTTTGTGTTTCATCTTACTGTTCTCTTTGTGGAATAATATCCAGGATTGCTGGTTGAAAATGCTGCAGTTGGCTTGGCTCAACAAACCTCCACTCTCATCTATTGTAACCAAATTTCTACAGTGAATGATAGCCCTGTGGAGCCACAAGTGGAGAGAACAGCAGGCTTCAGATGGCATCTGGATAGTTACAGGGCCTACTGTTGTTGTTTTACTTGGGCCACTGATTACTCCTGTTTCTTTATTTACAACTATCAAACTGATAGCTTTGCAAAGGAGAACCTGCCTCAGGTGACCAGTAAGGATCCTTAGTCAGGGCTGGCCCCGAGGGAGTGGGAAACTCTTGGAGGAAACAGCCCCAATTTGCCCTGGGCCTCAGTGCCCACAGCCCTGCCCTGCGTGAGGGAAACTGAGCTAAAGACTGTGCTAAGTGTGCATGTTAAACCCTGGCCAGGAGCTGCAGTCATTAAATAACACCTGGAGCTCCCCCAGCCTTGCCCTGGAACAGCTGGAGCTGACTGCCAGGCTCATGTTTTCTGGGCAGATTACTGCAGTCCCTGGGGAAAGGAAAGCCACTCTGAGAAGGTAATACCTCTGGGGCAGTGGATTGGAAAGCTTCATTTCATCTTCTTGGACAGGTATGACAGGAGCTCATTTCCAAGCTGAGAAAGTCCCCTCCAGGGGTTATGCCCCAACCCACGTGCATAAATAGAGCTCCAAGTGGGCAAGAGAAGGTGGCAGGACACTGGAATGAGTGGCAAATGCTCTCTGAAGCCCTTACTTGAATCCCACTCTCACAAAGCAAACTGACAGAGCTGTGTGGGATGACTGGGGTACATTGCTGGCTTATGTGTGCTGATTGGCTGAGTGGGGGATCACTGTCAGCGTGGGAAAGGTGTCAGGAATCACAGAGTGCTTCAGACCTCTCTGGCTGGATCTGTACAGGGACAGCTCCCTGAGATCACAGTCCTCTCCACTGATTGCCACACCTCACAGTTCTTGGGTGTGAATGGCACGTGGTTGTTGTGCAAAATAAATTGTGTTGCATGGAAAATAAATTGTTCCCTCCAAGGGCCCCTGAGAAAGCTGGTGCACAGTGATAGAGAAATAAAAAGGCTGGGAGTGCAGAATGAAAGAAGCTGCTTCCACAGTCCTCATCAGGGGTTAGGAGTTTTTATTCCAGCTTGCTGCAGTCTCCAGGTGCTGGAGCTGTGCTGGAGCATGGCCACTGCACAGCACGTCGGGCAGACTGAGACACAGAGGCGGGTTGGGGCAATGTCTTGCTAATCCCTGACTGCCCTGGACATCTGGTCCTTCTGGGGAAGGGTACTGGCACACATGGTTTCAGCAGTGAGGCAGAACTGCTGGGCTGGACTGTTGATTCCCAGTACAAGCCTGTGTTTGAAATGCACCTGCCTGTCCTGCTTCTTCAGCTCCCTAAAATCCCTCTGGTGCTTCTCACTCTGAAATAGTGTGAGTGGGACAGTGAGGAAGAGCATTGGAAAATCCTTCCTTGGGCCAGGGTTTCTGTGGTGGCTTTTTGGTTTGGTTTGGTTGGTTTTTGACATTTCTGTTGGCTGGTTTTTACCTTGGTTTGATTTTTTCATTGTTGTTGTCTTTTTCCCCCCCTCCTGCAACTAAGAGAGCTGTAACTCTGCTCTTCTGGCAGCACAGCAGCTGATTGCAACTGAAATGAGAAAACTGGGACCATTAGGGCAAAAGTCACCAAGCATCTGCCACCCTTAATGCAGATTTCTTATCAGTAACGGGGACTAGGCATGGCTGGGCTGTTCTGCCCTGAAACAACTGCAGTCCCAAGATGGCCATTTCTCCTGAGGCTGCTGTGCTTTTGTAATCCTCAGTGCACAGAGAGGTCCCTGCTTTCAGGAAGGAAAGCCTTTCTGCACTGCTTTCCTGCCTCTCCTTGGCAGTGCCAGAAGGTCATTTCTGTGTTAATGAGTGGAAACTGGGGGACATTTGCCAGACTTTGGGGAAACCCTTTTCCTTCAGCTCTTCCTCCATGAAGGAGATGCAGTGGTGCCTCTGCTTCCCTGGGAGAGTGATGGGTGGCTGGGGTGGCTTTAGCAGTGTGTGACAGTGACACCAGATGAGGGGTTGGAGTGTCCTCCCCTGCCAGGGAGGAACAAACACACTGCTGTAACTTAGCCCTTGTCTGGCCAGTGTGTCCCTGGGTGCTGATCTGAGATGTGCAGCCTGGGCTCCACTGGGAAGCAGCACAGTCTCAACTGGCCATGACCAAACTCCCTCTGCAAAGCAGATTTTGGAAGGCACTGAACACCACTGGCTTTCAGTTTGTCCCTGGGAAGGGAAGGGAAGGGAAGGGACACCCACCAGCTCAGGGGGAATCTGGTGCAGCTTGGCTCAAAGCTCTCAAGGCTTGGATGGCAAAATCAAACCAGACAGGGAGAATTAGAAAAATGAATGTTAAAAGTTATTAAAAGCCCCCCAGAAAGCTGTAAGTCTGTACAGGATAATAGTATTGCACAGTTTCATTGCTGACATAGTAACAAATCAATGAGAGGAACAGGAAACAATTGTAAAGATGAATAATGTAGTAACATATCGTGCAGCCTTAAAGTGTACTGACCTGGATATATCAAGCCTAAGCAATCATTTCTTGGCTCTTGTGAGATCATTGCTTGACTCTGAAATTAGAATAATTTCATGAGTGTGTGGAAACAGGAATGAGGTCACCTCCATCTTAATTAGAAAAGGATAGATCAAACATCCAAGGCATATTTTCCTGTTGGCTGTTGACTCATTTAGATTGGTATGAGACAGTCCTGGGGCAGTGTTTTATGACAGCCTGTTTGGCTGCCATATGTATTACACCTCTTTCTGCCTTTCTGACAATAATACAGGGGTAATCATGCTTACAAAACTGTTACATTCATTCTGTTTCTGTCTGAAACAATGGAATGAGGTGAGCAAAACATTCATATAAATAGCATTTAATGCAGGCTTTGTATAAGCCAGAGGTCTCAATAAAATTTTAAACCCTTTTACTCAGCTATTCTTCTAATTACTTTTAATTTCTCCTTTGCTGGGGGAGCTTTCAGGCTGTGTACAATGAACATGTGGGTCTTTATTCCACATTAATGTGTTCAATAAAATAAAATTATACCGTTGAGTAATATGGATCCCAAACTAATTTATATAAACATTGATTGTTTCCGAGCACTGCAGAACTTCTTTGTCTTGGTCCATATGATGCCTTTCAGCACACCAGAAATACACTCAGTTGTGGGACCGGGTTTGTTTCATTGTATAAGACACTGATATGGAATGCACTGAATGACAGTTGGCTCTGCTGGGTTCCTCCTCCCTGGACTAGAGAAATCACAGCATCAAAGGACATGACCATTGTCTTTGCTATTGAGGTTGCCAAGGGCCTCAGTCAGCCCTGAAATCCAGGGATGATCCTTCAGGGGAGACAGTACTGTATGGGCAATTCTTTGAGATAGAAATTGTGTTCAGATACTTTTCCATTCACAAAGAAACCCAAAAACTCAACTCCACCCCCTAAAAAAACCAAACACCCAAACAAAAAACCAAACCCACAGCAAGAAAATAAAAGAGTGGGAAAAAAGAGTATTCCTTATATTAAGTACAAGGCTGAGTCCTTGCACTTTGTTGCCTAACAGGAACCTGTAAGACATGCTGAACTTATCTCTGTATCACCCTAAAATATAAATGAAGTAGGAGAGAAGCTGTGGTTATAGCTTTGTGTTTGAGATACTGATGTCAGTGTGGCCAAGGGTGCCTGACAGGTACTTATCAGTAGAATCTGAGAGGTGCTTAGGTTGGCACTTGGGTCATTTATCCTCAGAGATATGAACACATCTAGGATTTCAGCTTCATTTAAAGATGGTCAGTGGAAACCTTAATCCTCGGCCACAAAACTTGGAAGTCAGTCAGAATATTCAGGGCCTGAATTTCCAGCTCGAGGGTGTCAGTGTGCCAGCAGGTCAGTGTTGGAATTCAACAGTCTCAGCAGAGCTGGGACAAGAGCACCCCAACAGTTTGGGCTCAGAACAATACCTGGCTGTGGGCCCTGTCTCAGTTAAGCTGGAGCCCAGGTAAACATCCAGGTAAAGCATTTCCTGCTCATGGAAAGCACCCTGGTGGTGGCCAAGGCCCTGCTCATGCTCAAGCAGCAGTTCTTGAGGAGAGTTCCTGGGAGAGGAACTGTGCAGGTGCCTTTCCTGGCTGGGGCTGCCCCACAGCTGGGCTGGGGCACGCTGTGCCAGCCCCCCGACCTGGCTGTGTGCAGGGACACAGGGAGGGGTCTGTGCCCATCGTGCCACACCGCAGTGTGGGTGCCTGCTGGGCTGGGGGGGTTGGTGCTCACAGGGACAGCCAGATGGACACCATGGAGCCCCTGGCACACAGGCACGGGCAGGGAGTTTGCCAGCAGTGCCCTGGAGGGCAGGCAGAGCTGTTCCCTGCTCTGCATTTCACCACCAGACACACAGACTGAAGTGGGTGCCCCAGGGCTGGCCCCTCCTGGGGCTGCCCTCAGCAGGCACAGCTGCAGGAGGGCAGCAGGGACTCGGTGCTGTCAGTGCCCATGGGCTGCACACCAGGGGGATGGATGGGGGAGGAAAAAAATCCCAACACAGCCTTTGGGAGCCTTTGCTTTGGCTCCATCACTGCCCAGTTCCTGTGGGTTATACAGGGGCTGACTGGCAGGAGGGTACCTGACACACTGAGGCAGCTGCTTTGGGGGTACCTGCTTTGTTTAACTTGTTTGTTTGACTTTGTTTTGTTTGGGAAAAGGACTTGCCTTGAGTGTGGGTGTGCAGATCTTGCATGATCTGTTTGAGTAGATTGTTGTGTTGCTCTCATTTAAATGGCATAAAATGGCAAGACTCATAGGGCATAAGTGCTAAGAAAAAGATGAAAGCTTTTCTATAGCTTTCTGGGAACATCAATTGCCCTAAAATGGAGTTTAATGTTTGATTCAGACATGCAGTCACCTGGCATAGTGAGCTGGATTGCAGCAATGCACTTAACACTCTTACAGGCTGCAGGGCTGTCTGAGCAAAGTGTTGGAACATAAATCAGAGGAGAATGACTCGAGAAGAAGGAGATCTGGGCCCAGCAAATCTAAACTTGCACAAACCTGTCCAAAATGTGCCTTATTGTCCAATCCATCATCCCCCTGTGATTAATGGGAGCTGGAAATGCATTGCCATGTGGGATGTGTGTCTGTGCTGCAAAGCCATTGAGAACAAGCCTTGTATGATTTATTTGTATTTGTGTCACAGTAAGTGTTAAAAGAGAGCTGATGTTACAGCACAGGTGCAATCCAACAGAAACCAGGGCAGTTTGGGCTAGGACAGCCTCACAGTGATTCCCCTCACTCCCAGTGCCAGCAGTGCAGCCCCTGCACTGAGAGCAGGAGGGTGGTGGAACTGCCCCCAGAGCAGGAACACTTTGGTTCAGCAAAGTTTTCAGAGTTCAGCTTTCTGCAAACTCACCTGCAGAAGCTCAATCACATTTCCCCTCATCTTTCTTTTGTTTAATCCATGGGTTTATGCAGAGCACAACACAGATTGGAAGCCCTGGATTTTTAAAGCTGTCTTGAGACCTCTCTAAAATGTGTCTTAGTAGCAGAACAGGTAAAATCAATTGTTTGTGCAACATGCACTGCATTGCCAAGGGCCCAAGCCCACACTTTGTAATGAGCCTTCTTAGATGGCCAGGGAAAACCAAGGGAAAGAGAAAGGCTGGTCTGAAAGCACTGTGAAAATATTAATGAATTTGTTCTCCCCAGTCCCCTGGGAAGTATTACTGTCATTTCAGGCATTATATTAAATACACATATAGGCCACAGTGTATCTTTAAAGCTCCTTTTTGTGGGATCTGACAAAATCTGTGAAGAGACTTCTTTTTATGTGATGATCCTTGTTCATTTCAAAAGTCACTTTTTTCTTCCCATGACAGAGGAAAATGACTTTTTTCTGTGAATTGTGGAAGAAGAATCAAAACTGTTGAAATACTCCATGCAATTCTCAAGTCAAAGGGAAGCTGGGAAAGCAGGCTATTAAATCAGTGATAGCTCAGCAAGGAGCACAGGCTGTAATACAGCAGAGTAAAGGGGGTTGTGTTTAAGCCAAAATGTAAAATCATTACTAAGCACTTTTGCTAAGCAGTTTAATTTATGAGGGAGCAGAACTTTACAGAGCCATAGTCTGTAAGACTCAAAATATGACAACAGTTTTAGAATGAACAAAAGAAGGACTAAACCAGTAAATCCCCAGCCCAAAATATTCTGAATCCCACAGCAACCCAGCTTTTTGTGGCATCTCTGTGATTTATAGAGCATGATTATAATCCTTTGGAATAAATTGGCATTGACTGCTGTAACATCTTAAAGCTATTCAGGCAGCACATACAAATTGAGAAGCTCAATCACAGCCTGTGTCCAAGATTTCATCCATTGTATGTGTTTTTTACGTGGTGTGTCTCTTTGGAGATAGGGAATTCAATTGAGAGAGACTTCTTTTAGGACAAGATTTAGGGGCTCATTGAAAAGATTGAACCTTTTCTTTGGAGCTAATTCTGACTACCAGAATTTCTCTGTGGCAGCTCAGCCATCATGAGCACCTTTAGAGCAGACAGGAATATCTGTTTAGCTCAGGGGGGTCAGGAGTCCCTCACTGCAGGTTTACCGGCAGAGGCTGAGCCTCAATGCCTGGAACTGCCCTCCAGGTGCATTAGAGAGCAATGCAGGAGCATCAAATGGGGCTGAAGGACATTTCCTATGCCCTTAGAGCCTTGTACAGCCTCTGCCTGCCTGGGCATGGGAGGGGACGCCTGGGCTGTGCCTGGCAGTGTCTCAGGTGTAGCTTGCACTGAGTCCTGGGCAGGGCAGTGCAGGGTCTGTCCCTGCCTGGAATAAACATCGACACTTGCTGGTCCATCCCTGGCTCTGACCTAGCTGGCTGCTTGTGGAGATGGGGAAGGGGAGAGAGGGATGGAGGGCTGGCTTTCCTGACTGTGCCAGGGGCATTCCTGAGGGCAGCCAGAATGTCCCCACAGCTCGGAGTGCTGTTTGCCATTGCCTGCAGAAGGGTGTCCATCTCTTAGTCCATAACATACTTTCTACCTGAACTTACAGTAAAAGTTCAGTGGTACAGTGAATTCCTTAGTTACTGAAATCATGCCCTTCCAATGGCACAAACCCACCTCAGATTTGGAATCCTTCAAAGGGAAGGACTAATAATTTATGGTAGTTTGATGAAATTAAAGAAAAATCTGACAGTGAAATAACACACCAAAACAATCTTGTACCAAACCAGAACAAACATCTCAAGAATGAGTATAAATTAGTTGCATTCATGCAGTAATCCTTCCCAATGTCCCAAGGCCAGTGAATGCTCCTTGCCCTAAAACTGCTTACTAAGGCTTGCAGAGTCCCTCAGGCAGTGACACATTTGTAACTTCCCGTTTAGGCAAAGCCTGTGCTGTTCACCTTTCCAGGGCACTCATCAGGTGTTTGCCCCTTGGGACAAGAATGCTGTTCCCTTCCTGCCTCTCAGGAGCAGCCCAGGGCTTTGGTGGCTGGATGTCCCACAGTCCTGGGGAGCAGAGAGTGATGTGTGTGCTGCTGTTTGCCCACCCAGCCTTGTCCTTGGCTTTGGAGGGCTGGGCCATCTCTGGGTGGCATTTCTGGCAGCAGAACTGGCTCTGCTGCAGTGCAGGAAGGGCTTCTCTGGATGGCATTAACTGTGATGTGTGTTCTGGCTCAGGCAGAGGGGAACTACTTCCCCAGCAATAAACACAGCAAAGCAACCCCTTTGCAGCAGTGAGTGCACAACAGAGTCCTGCCCTGCCAAACCACTGCTCTGGAAAGGCCAAATTGTTGCATAAATGACAGTAAATCCTGGGCTGCTCCAGCTCTCTGACACTGTGCTGGTTCAGGCTCCAGCTCCAGGCAATCCCTCCCTTCCCCACCCCTTTGGGCACTGAGCAGAGCCAGGCTGAGCATGGATCTCCCTTTGACTTGAAATTGATGTTTGCTTGGAAATAACAAGCAGTTTTTCACTTGAACATGTGCTGAAAATACAGCAAGTTTTCTGTGTGCAGGAAACACTGAGAGATTGGGTCTGGTCTGCAGTTTGGAACTGAACAAGTGAGCTGTCCTGCTCTGATCACAGCCCTTAAACCTCTCCTTTTCCATCTCTCCCTCTCCCTCTCCCTCTCCCTCTCCCTCTTCCTTTCCTTCTCTGGTGTTGTGGGGTTTTTGTTTGGCTGGGTTTGGGTTTGGTTTTTGTTTTGGCCCTTTTGTTGTCCCATTTCTGCCAAGGTGTTCCCTGCTGTGCCTCCCCCACGCTGCTGGACTCTGCTGCAGGTCACGAGTGGGCCACAGGATCTTTGGGAGCACTTCCCAGGCAGTTGGGGGCGTTCCAAAATCCTCCTGTGCCAAGTGGAAAATGAATCTGTCATCAGGCCAGGGTCAGCTCAGCAGAGGAGCTCCTTCCTTTGGCTGCATTTCCTTTTAGTCTGTGGTCTTTTTTATTGCTGAAATCTTTTCAAGGGTGGTGAATCCCTCATGCAGCACCTCTTGGCTTTGGAGCTCAGATCTATAAAGGAAACTTCTTATATTTGTGTGTTTGACTTGAGTTTATTTCTTAAAAAAAACCAGTTATTAACTTCTTGGGGGTGATTTCACCTAGACAAGTTCTCTGGTGTTCCCAGAGTTTTAGAGCAGAATTGTAGGTCTGTAAGTGTCCAGCTGGTGTGGGGCTGTGTTGGGAGATCCAGCCTTTACCTAAAGAGCAGTTGTTCAGAGCTGCTTTAGTCCTTCTTGCTTGTGTTTGTTATTCAGAGACCATACTGGAGGAGGGTGTAGTAGTCACTAGTCAGGTATCAATTGTGTTGCCTTTATTTCCTAATTAGTAGTCCAGGTGTGCAAATAATTGACTTTTTTTTTGTTGTTTTCGTTTTGCTCATTTAATCAAGGGTGTGGGAGACTGTTCCAGATTAAACATTTAGTTTCATTTTAATTTGCTATTGAATAAAAAGTAACATGTTTTCAAAACCTTTTGAGACCATAATATTCTGTTTTGAAAACCTCAAAATGAAATGTTTTGGCTTTTAGAAAATGTTTTTTACTGTGAGAATCTGATGAGCTTTTTGTGTATTTGTGATAAATTTGGATAACACAAATTTATATTCTTTTGGCAGACAAAGCCATCTGAAATGCCTTCGTGCTATTTTCCATTGTAGAGCACATCTGAAATAAATCCACTTGCCAATGCCGTCTCTAAAAACTGTACCAAATCTATACCTGCCATAGAATGTTTGCTAAAGCTTTTTCTCCCCTCCACCCTCCTTTTTTAATTTTTTTTCACTGTTTGAACCTCCATGTGCTGGTATTTCCCAGGTTGGTGCTGCAGCAGCTGGGCAGAAGTGCCGTGCTGTGTCCCTGCCTTCCCTGCACTGTCCCCAGGGCAGCCTGGGCAGGCACACAGCCCGTTGCAGGATCCATCCCGCAGGTATTTCTCTCCCTGCCCTCCCTGCCCTGTCCCCAGGCCAGCCTGGGCAGGCACACAGCCCGTTGCAGGATCCATCCCGCAGGTATTTCTCTCCCTGCCCTCCCTGCCCTGTCCCCAGGCCAGCCTGGGCAGGCACACAGCCCGTTGCAGGATCCATCCCTCAGGTATTGATGCTCTCCCTGCACTGTCCCCCAGAGCAGCCTGGGCAGGCACACAGCCTATTGCAGGATCCATCCCGCAGGTATTTCTCTCCCTGCCCTCCCGGCCCTGCCCCCAGGGCAGCCTGGGCAGGCACACAGCCTATTGCAGGATCCATCCCGCAGGTATTTCTCTCCCTGCCCTCCCGGCCCTGCCCCCAGGGCAGCCTGGGCAGGCACACAGCCTATTGCAGGATCCATCCCGCAGGTATTTCTCTCCCTGCCCTCCCGGCCCTGCCCCCAGGGCAGCCTGGGCAGGCACACAGCCTATTGCAGGATCCATCCCGCAGGTATTTCTCTCCCTGCCCTCCCGGCCCTGCCCCCAGGGCAGCCTGGGCAGGCACACAGCCTATTGCAGGATCCATCCCGCAGGTATTTCTCTCCCTGCCCTCCCGGCCCTGCCCCCAGGGCAGCCTGGGCAGGCACACAGCCTATTGCAGGATCCATCCCGCAGGTATTTCTCTCCCTGCCCTCCCGGCCCTGCCCCCAGGGCAGCCTGGGCAGGCACACAGCCTATTGCAGGATCCATCCCGCAGGTATTTCTCTCCCTGCCCTCCCGGCCCTGCCCCCAGGGCAGCCTGGGCAGGCACACAGCCTATTGCAGGATCCATCCCGCAGGTATTTCTCTCCCTGCCCTCCCGGCCCTGCCCCCAGGGCAGCCTGGGCAGGCACACAGCCTATTGCAGGATCCATCCCGCAGGTATTTCTCTCCCTGCCCTCCCGGCCCTGCCCCCAGGGCAGCCTGGGCAGGCACACAGCCCATCACTGGGATCCATCCCTCAGGTATTGATGCTCTCCCTGCCCTCCCTGCACTGTCCCCAGGGCAGCCTGGGCAGGCACACAGCCCATTGCAGGATCCATCCCTCAGGTATTGATGCTCTCCCTGCCCTCCCTGCACTGTCCCCAGAGCAGCCTGGGCAGGCACACAGCCTATTGCAGGATCCATCCCGCAGGTATTTCTCTCGCTGCCCTCCCTGCACTGTCCCCAGAGCAGCCTGGGCAGGCACACAGCCCATCGCTGGGATCCATCCCTCAGTGACTGATTTCTCTCTGCCCTCGCTCACGCCGGTGACGTGCTGGGCTGAGGAAGAGAGGTGAGAAGGTCAGGCTATTGTGTAGCTCCAAACCCGGGAGTTTGCCCTTCCTGCCTCTGTTTGTGCTCCCCGTCACTGACACGCTGCACGTTCTGTCTGACCCCCAGCCCGGTGCTGCCTTCGGAGCTCTGCAGTGCAAGGAGCAAACTCTGGGGTGGCCCAGCCCAGATTCAATCCCCACGACTCAAACCTTCCAGCCACTTCCACTTCACAGGGCTGAAGAAAAGTGGCTCAAAAGCTTTTTCCAGCTGAACTGCACTCTGAGAACCTTCGTGGTCCTTGTGCCCCTGGCAGCACCCGAATAAAGCCCAGCCAGTCACACGAGTGGAACATCTGATGGGGCAGACAGCCTGGGCATTGCCACCCTGAGCTGGCCCTGGCACAGACAGGGGCACCCCAGGGGATTGCACACGCAGCCCCACCTGAACTGACGCCTCTCTGCCCTTTCCAAATGGTCCCAAAGAGCAGAGTCTCCTTAGAGAAATTCCAATCTCAGTCTCCTTAGAGAAATTCCAGTCTCCACCCCTGGAAGTGTTTGAAAGACATGTTGATGTGGCCCTTGGGACATCAGCAGATTGGCAGGTGACACCAAGCTGAGTATGTGGTTGCCACACCTGATGGATGTGATGCCATGCTGAGGGACCTGACCAGGCTTGAGGAGAAGACAGGAGAGTGGTAAATGTTAAAGGGACTGCCATGAAACACTCTCCCAGCCTGAAGAGCTGTCAGAAGCTGCAGCCATGACTATTCTTCAGCTGCTGGTCCTCATGATATTTTTTTCCACACCTCCTTTTGAAAGCCTTTGCTGTCTGTGACCCACTGTGTCTCACTGCAGATCCATGTGCTCAGAGAAACCTTTGTGCAACGCTTTGGATAGACCCTGGAAGCATAAGATAATCTCCTCTTAATTTCTTTTTAAGCCTTGTAACAGCTTCCTGAGGTATACACAGGAACTTATTACCTCATGCAAGGCAAATGTGAACTCCCTCCCCATCTCCCATAAATAACCTCCCATACAGCTGTAGACACTGACATATTTATCTCTTGGCCACAAAGGCTGAGCTCTTTGGCAGCAGTTGGAGTGAAAAACTGGAGGAAAAAAAAGAGTCAGAGTTCCTTTCCACCTCTTGCCCAGTTTACAAGGACTCCTTTGGCTGCAGCCAAGAGTGATGCTGAGCACACCCTGCAGGCAATTAGTTCCTTCATGAGAGGGAACTACCCTTACAGGGGCACACAATAAACTCATTATTTCACTGTCTTCTCCAGGCTGTAAGGGCCCTGGTTTATGGTTAGGGGTAGCTCTAGCATCACCATTTATCAGTGTTAGTCAGTTCCATCAAGAAAAGTGCCAGAGAACAGGCAGCTCGTCAGGACGAGCAGGAAGGTGTAAGGCAGGAGACTCCCCTGGCCTTTGGGGCAGAGAAAGGACTCCATGGCAAAGCAGGCATGGCTGGCTGGGCATCCTTATCACCAGGAACCTGGATGGGAGGCTGAAAGCCAACCTTCCCAGCAGAGCAGTTCTTTCAGTGGGAGGAGATGGCATCACCTGATCAGTGCCTTTTTTGCAGCCTCACATACTAGAGAAATCAGGATATATTCATTACTGGGAGTGCAGTATCTGCAACTTCTTGATATGTTAATCACTTACTGTGTCTCCAGCTGCACTTATTGCCAAACAGCCTGGGGGGATCTCTTGTCTGACAGTGCAGCACAACCTGATCTGATCATGCCAGGGTGGCTGCCATGGCCTAGACATGGCTTTACAATCACTGTCAACCATCAGGAGAAAAACATAAATTTCAGAAGTGTAACTGCCTTTCTGAGGATTAAAACAAAGACCCTGACACTGATTTCACTTGCTCTGTTGAAGTTTTGAACACTTTTTCAGTGTAAGGTGTAGCACCAGACAGACCCACCAGGAACCGTGAGTGCTGGCTCCCTGAGTGCTGCCAGGCTCTGAGCACAGGGGGAAAGAAAGGGGGCACTGAGGGATGGAAACACAAGGGTTAGGGCACAGCCAGGGGCTGCTCAGGCACAGTGTCAGGGGCAGCAGCAGTGCCCTCCACAGGGACACAGGAGTGCCCTCCCCAGGGACAGCAATCCCCTCCCAGGGCACTCGTGGGCCGTGGGACCCTGGGAGTGCCCCCCCCAGGGACAGCAATCCCCTCCCCAGGGGCTCAGGGGCACTGTGACACTGTGCAGTGCCCTCCCCAGGGACAGCAATCCCCTCCCAGGGCACTCCTGGGCAGTGTGACACTGTGCAGTGCCCTCCCCAGGGACAGCAATCCCCTCCCAGGGGCTCAGGGGCACTGTGACACTGTGCAGTGCCCTCCCCAGGGACAGCAATCCCCTCCCAGGGCACTCCTGGGCAGTGTGACACTGTGCAGTGCCCTCCCCAGGGACAGCAATCCCCTCCCAGGGCACTCCTGGGCACTGTGACACTGTGCAGTGCCCTCCCCAGGGACAGCAATCCCCTCCCAGGGGCTCAGGGGCACTGTGGGACTGTGTGTGCTCTGCAGTTGAGCCACTCACCAGGAAGGCACATCCTGGCCCTGTGAAACCCTCTCTGAGCCCCACACCACCAGTGGGTGTGTGCCCTGGGCCACACACGTGGGAGGCAGAGACAAGCAGGGCAGATTGCACTGGAGTGAACAGCACTTGGTTGTGGGGGAGGAATCTGAGGCTGAGGGAGAGGGGTTTGACAGCTGTTGGTACAGATTGCAGGATGGCACAGACTCTTCATTCTGAAAGGAGGCAAACTGCTTCTAAAATTATTTTGATCTTGTGCATTGATCCGTTTGCAATAGAAACCTTCTACAGAAAAAGGTCTTGCTCATTCTCTGCTTCTGGGCTTTTTTTTTTTTAATACAGAGTCACGTTTCTGTGGCTGTTAAGCTGCTGTCCCAAAGAGTTTGAGTACAGTTGGAAGTTGCTTGCATGTAACATCCTATTAAATGTCAGAGTTAAAAGCATTGCAGCATCATCTAGAGGCCAGACACCAAGTAGTGCATTGTTAGTTCTTCAGCTGAGTAAAGCACAGAGATAGAGGTTTACAATATGAGCCCAAGAAATGTTGTCCCAAGAACATAAGTACCAGAAAATAGATGTTCTCAAGGAATTCCCCACCAGTAGAGCTACAGTGCATAAATACATACCTGATGTAGTCATAGTTGTGTGTGGACACATTGGTGTTTTTCTGCCACATGTGTGAATAAATAACTGAAGGTGGTAGAATAATTCATTATCTAAGTCCCTTCTATTTAAAAATTTGTTGGACAGCTGACAAGTTGAATGAAGAGACAAATATTATACACTGTGCTGTGCAGCTGCAGGGTATGACAAATTCAGTTTGGGTAACAGCTACATGACCCAAGAATCCCATTTTAATTAATATATGAAGAATAAACTTCCCTGTTTCCAGTTGTAAACTTTGTCTTTTTCTGAATGCATTTAATAGCCAGAGTACAAATGGCCTGTTTGGGAGTTCTATGAGGAATGTCTTGTCAGCAAAGTGCAGAGGTTTGAGAGGTTTATGAGAAGTGTGTGGGCAGGAAAAGTGGCTTCAACAAAGACAGCCAAAGGATTTAGGTGTTCAGCTTCCACTGCCATGCAATGGGATTTGGGAGATTTTCCCAGGACTAATTAGGGATTTGTTTAAGAACACATTTCTGAAGCCAGCCTGTCTTCATTGTACTGAGAGTGCCTTATAAGCACCAAGAAATTAGGATGTCATTGCCACCTGTAGAGCTGGAGCAGTCTCTGGTTTATTCCGACTGATTTGCTCAGCCTGATGAGGTGAGCCCTGAGAATGCAGCTGGTTCCCTTGGCCTGCTCTGTGTGCAGGTTCTGCTGCCCAAACCTCAGCAGCCCCCGGGCATGGCAGGGCAGGAGCAGAGTTTGGGCCCTTTGGGAAGCCACAGCCCATTCTCTGGAATATTCTCCTCTCTGAATGCACAACTGTCATCACAGCCACTCTGCTCGGCTGGCACTGTGCCCACCTCCCCAGAATGCAGGGGTTGGGTCAGATCCCACATGAAAAGCTTTGGCTGAGTCATTTCCCAGCAGGGGCAGAGCTGGGGGCTGTTTGCTGAGCAGCAGAGAGGGTGGGTGGGTGTGTTTTCTGGGGTGTGACTTTGCCCAAGCTGTCCTGTCTCAGGTGTTACTGTCCAATCCCTGCACACACCAGAGTCTGGCAAACTGAGATTACTGAGCACAGCCAGAGTTACCCTGAGCTTGTGAAAGATAAAGAGAATCTGAGCTTGTTACATTACAACTATTTATACTTTAAATGACACAGGCAAGTCTTCAGATATTCATGTTTAATCAGGTGTGTAAATATATTGAATTAGAAAAAGCTTGGATAGGGTGCTTCTGTAACACACTGTTTATGTGGGAAATGGTATTCAGAACATTAAAAGCAGAGTTTATTTAGAGGTATTTCTCCATATTTAGGGTTAATATGAGAATACCTCATGAAGTAAAATTACAATTAGAAATTGGATTCTAAAATTAGCATTTCACTGATTTTAGCTCATATCTTTTTCTTTCCTTGGGACCTTCCCTTGGTAAATTCCATAATTAACCCTTTGCCATTTCAAATTAGATTTTCTACTAAAAAGCACAACATTAAATTAGAACAATTAAAGTGCTAAAGCTCATGCAGTGGTGCTTCCTAGACTAAGAATAGTAAAAGATAATAGAGAGAGGCTATGCAATTAAAATATATGGGTAGTGGATGTAAAGTGTTAAGAAGTCCATAGAGAACTGAAGTAGCTGTTTCATATACACATGTATTGAAGTTCTTACTTTCAAATTTATGTGAAGTCCATCGGTTTGAATTCTTTAACCCACTGCTATAAAAGCTCTATGTGGAAACAAGAAGAAGATTCCATTTCATGCCCCATTTTGTGCTTCCTCTGTGACGTTTCCTTTGGAGATTGACCAGGATTAGATCCTGGAGCAGAATTCTGGTGTTTGCTGAGCCTTAACCCCAGTGTGAGGCCATCACCTTGAGCTGTGCAATTACTGACTTGCAGCCTGAATTTCTCTGGCAGTTTTGAGAGGATGACACAGGATTCTGGTCTCAGTGTCCAGGTTTCTGTGCAGAAGGTGCTGAACCCCACTGGGGATTGGTTTGAACCACAACCTTTACAGTTCCAGCTGTGTGTTACTGAGATGAGTTCCAGTTTCAGAGCTGCCCAAGCACTGCTCAGGTTCCAGGCTCTGCACCTGATGGTTCCCTGCTGTGGGTCTCCTCATTGGCAGCTCCCTGAGTGAGTCATTAGTGTGTCCAGAACTGGGGGCTCAGCACCAGGCCCTGAGTGACTTTGCTCAGGCTGCACTCGAGCCATTCCTGAAGGCTCCTCACTATTTGTTTCTGCCCCCCTGAGGGGTCGTGTCCATCAAAGCCATCCTGGGGGGGCTCAGGAGGGTGCTTTGCCTGCTGGACTAAAATTGGGCAAAAGAGTGCGATGTGCAAATACCTGCACTGTTGTGAAAATAAATGAGGGGAGGCAAGAAAGAAGCCTGTGGGTGTTCACAGCCCACCCTGTGTGTTCAGATGTACCCAGAGATGCCCACACAGGGACAGCAAATCACACGGTGAGACAGTCTGGGCCCACTGCAAAGGGCAGCACTGAGGTACCTTCTTGGATAATAATGTTCAGGGAGGGGCAGGGTTGGGGTTGGATAATTAATTATGTTCAGTGAGAGGCAGGGTTGGGGTTAGACAATAATGTTCACTGAGGGGCAGGGCCACTGGAACTGGATGGTGTTTAAGGTCTCTTCCAGCCCAACCCATTCCATGATTCCATAATCTAACTTGGCTGAAAATGAAACTCTAATCAGCTGGTGACCTTCCTTAGACTCTTCTGATTTTTTTTTAAATATCAGCCCCAGAAGTTGTCACTGTTTGTGATGTCACACATTGTGATGAGATAGAAGCAAATACTCCCAGAGACAAAGGCATCAGCCTTCCAGAACAGAGACAGTGCAAACTCTCTGTCTCACTTCCTGCTGGCTGCACTGACTATTACATTTTTATTTACCTACTTTAATATTTTTGGCCATCTCATTCTGGAATTCTGTGCAATCTTTCTTCTCTACCATCCCCCACAGTGTTTCTCTCTGCAGAAATTACATTCCTTAATTTTACCTCTTCAAATCCTACATCAGTTCAGCTTGGCTGAGACTTCCTGGAGACCTTAATAATGCTGGGAGGTCCTTGAATAGATCTGTATTTGTGGTGTTTTCTTTTTGTTTTAATATTAGTGCAAAAGGGAGTGCTGAAACCTTCCTTAGGATCTCATTACCCAACAGGCCGGAACTGCAGAGCATGTAAATATATATGTTAGTTAAGAATGAAATTTCCAATGTTGTTAAAATAATTAGAGTAATATAGAACTGCTGTAACATTGATGTGTAGAATGGCCTTGATTCGAAAATGCTGTGCCAGACCTTAGATGGTTATAAATAATAATCCCTTCTACACACACACACACACAGAAACAAACAGAACCAATTGCAGTCACTGGAGGCTTTGGTTGAACAGCACAGACATTGCTACTGTGCTTAGGGTGGTCACAACTCAGAGGACACATAAAACATTTCCAGGCTTGGGAACATTTTCAGAAAAAAAATCCTTCAGATTGAGAGCATAGCATTTCTCTGGTTTCATCTTATTTTCTAGACATTTTATTTTTAGCAGTCCCTGCTTCCCTCTAGACGTCACTCTGCTGCCTCCAGCTACAGGTACTTGTGCAAGAAATGACTGTCCTGCTGTCTGAAGTCCCTGTGCAGCAGGTCCAGTGTAAATATTTCTCTTGCTGAGCTTTAAGAGCTGTAAGACCTGACTGGTGAGGCTGCAGGCCAGTGTTTAACTGGGATGCATTGCCCCTCTGGGCATGGTGCTCACTGGCAGTGACAAATGGCCAGGAAGGAACATGCTGAATGGGAGTGAACTTGAACCTGGAAACATCCTAACATTTGCTGCTTCTTCCAATCTTCTTTTTCCCTGTGGATTTTAAGTCATGAGAGCCCCAGGTGGGCTGTGTGTGACACACCTGGGCACTGGTGACACTGCACCCTGGGCACCATTCCCAGTGTCTCCATCAAACAGGCAGAGGCAAACACAGTGTGTGCAGTTGCTGTGGTTTAGTGCCAGTCACCAACCAAGGACCACCTTTTGCTCACCCCCCACCTGATGGGATGGGGAGAGGATCAGAAGGTTAGAGCTGGAAACCTCGTGGCCTCAGAGAAGAACAGTCCAGCAGGGAAAGCAAAATACACACACGGGGAAAGCAAAGCAAGGAAGGAATTCCCTGCCTCCCATGGGCAGGCAGGTGTCAGCCATCCCCAGGATGTTACTGGGCAAGAGGAACACCTTCACTTCAGGTGTCCCCCTTGCCTCCTTCCTTCCCCCTCTGGATACACTGGGCATGATGCCATATGGTATGGAATGTGCTTTGGATCTCCTGTCCTGGCTGTGTCCCCTCCCGTGCCCCCCCAGCTCCCTGCCAGCCTGGCAGGGCAGGAGGCAGGAGGGCCTTGGCTCTGGGTGAGCCCTGCCCAGCAGGAACAGAAACATCCCTGCCCATCAGTCCTGTGTGCAGCACAAACCCCAAACACAGCCAGAACCAGCACAGGGGTTCTGTGAGCGAACGTGCTTTCCAAGGGATCCCTGCACCTGATGGAGGAGTTGTTTGTGTTGGGATGTGCTTGGGGGTTGGGATCAGGATTTGTAGGTATTGCCATAAATAGAGAGGCTTCTGTGCCCAAACAGAGCCTGTGTTTGGGCCTCTAAGAAAACAAGAATCAAAATGAAGGAACCCCCAAGAGTTTAAGATATGGATGTTGAATGGGGATGTGTCTTCATTCCTGGTGCCTGTTCTTGTGACTCTGAAGGCAACAGCAGCATTAGCCACGAGAGCAGGAGTGGAATGTTTTATCAGGGTGATGAGGCACCATAAAGAATAACGGTGGGAAGGGTCTGTCCTGGCACTCCTCAAAAACCCTGAGCAGAGTCTGTGAATGGTGCTCTAACTGTTTAAATGGGACTTGTAATTGAGATAAATGGATGGACTGGTACAGCCTATTAAGTATCAATAATGTGTAACAAAGTAAACAACCTCAAAATCTCAGCATGCATCCAGTACTGTGTGACAA
This sequence comes from Sakesphorus luctuosus, assembly GCA_013396695.1. Lineage (NCBI taxonomy): Eukaryota > Metazoa > Chordata > Aves > Passeriformes > Thamnophilidae > Sakesphorus > Sakesphorus luctuosus. The sequence continues at coordinate 94,539 of VWZD01002873.1, forward strand.
ATGATGGGTTAATAGAAAGTGTAATAGCACAGGAAAACTACATTGTGCCCTGTGGGAGAGCAGCATTACTGGACAGTTATGCTTAAACTCTGGTTTTTATAAGTTGCTAGACTTGACCAATACTGTGTTTTACAATATCTGGAGACTGAGACAGAGGCCTCTGGCCATTTAAGAGAAAATACATCCATTAGAAAAATTCTTCAGCTGAAGATTCTAAAAGAAAAATAAAATTGGAAGAGAATGGAACCCAAACTGTTAAATACATGAGCTGGATCATGCAATGGAAAACTACATAAAAATGGGGTCCTGTTCTTATTGCTACATATCATTGCAAACATATGCTTTTTCCATTTCTGAGTTTTGTGTAATAAAATATTAATGGGGCAATGAAGGGACTCCTTGGAAAGGGAGGACATTCCATATGAAAACTAACTTCAAGATGCTGTGAGGCCTTGGGGGCAGTTTTGCCCTTGACTCCACAGGAGTGGCAGGTCATGGACAAAGCCTCTCCAAAAGCTGCTGAGCTCAGGAGTCTGTTTTGCAGGAAAAAATCTACAGGATCCTGAGTTTCCACTAGAAAAATGAGGAACAAAGTCTGTTTGTACATACCAAGGGAGGCACAGCTCTTTCGCTTCTGCCCTGTGACAGTGGATATTAATGAAAGTTCTGTCTCAGCACCACAACCTCTTGGCTGCCTGGTTTGTTCCAGCCACAGATTTGGAAGGAGCTTCTGCTGTTGGGGCTCTTCCTGCAGTTGCCAGAGTGTAATGAAGGCACACACTGCAGGATGGCAGCTCAGAGACCATCAGCATTCCTTGGCCAAAGCTGCAGCTGCACAGGGGGGGACTGGCCACGAGCACTGAGACCCTGGAACACTGACAAAGAAAATCCAGCCCGTTCATCTGCAATGCTATGCTCCTACCTGGGCATTAAACACCTCTCTTTTTCTTTGAGAGTCATGGAAATATCTTTATTGAGATCTCTTAATCAAGAGATGGTACTAAACACCCTGGTTTTACTGATTGCATATCACTGTGCCCTGTCTCTGTTGCAGAAGGAAAAAAAGTCAAGATATTTCCTATGGGAAATAAGATGTAAATTAACAAGAGTGAACCATTGGACCAGATTATATAAATTTACTATCTTTTGGAATTGCTAATATGTTCCTAAAAGATAAAAACTCTATGGAGATAACTCTAGTTCTAGTCAGGGGATGATAATTGCCTCGTTACCATAACACACTCCCAGCAGAGGTAACCTGTGCAGTGGGTGCCACAGAGGCTGCACCCCTGGGGTCCCCCTGTGCAGGGGGGTCCTGCATCTGCACCCCTGTGCGGGGGGGTCCTGCATCTCCATCCATCTCTGTGCAGGGGGGTCCTGCATCTCCATCCCTGTCTGCATCTCCATCTCTGTGCAGGGGGGTCCTGCATCTCCATCCCTGTCTGCATCTCCATCTCTGTGCTGGGGGGTCCTGCATCTGCACCTCCTCCTTCCCCTCAATGCATTGCAGTGTTGGAGATGTTCCCAGGCCTCTGTGCCATGGGACACACTGCCAGCCTCAGACCTGAACTCTGGAAATGCCATTACCAAACTTTGAAAGAGGAAAAGACATTCACTATTCCTAAATACTTGAATTATGTGCTCTCATTATAGAGAGTAGGTATGTGAATTGTACTTAACTGAGTGATTATTGTTTTAAAGAGATTATTTCTTCAGTAATGACACCTTAAAAGTAATTTCTTAGGCTGGTTTTAACAACACTAGGTATAAATAGTAATCTAATTATACTTAGGAGAGATTTATAGCTCTGATTACTCTCGCTTTAAAATTTCAAAGGGACTGACATGAGCAATCAACATATCCCATACTGTGAATTCCTCCTGCTACTGTAAAAAACACCTGCCAATTGCCTGTCTGCAGGATGACATGCCATGCTGCACATCCCAGTTCAGAATTAGTGAGAATGTGCAGAATGTAGGCATAAAAACCAGAATGCTGCCTAATAAGAGAGCTTCGATTTGCAGTCCTGTAGTTTCTCCTTTTATTTTGTTTCCTTTGGTGTTTTTTGGTTCCTTTCCAGATTTGTCAACCACCTTCTCATGCAGGGCATGGTGTCCCTGTATGAATTCTGCAACACAGACAAATGACACTAAAAGCACACTATTGAAGTTCAAACACAGGTACATTTATCTGGAAATACAGATCTGAAGATGCTGCCCTATGTACGTGGTGACAGTCTTTGTTTACATCACACAAGCTCCTTGCGTGGAATGCCAGTTTTATTGGCTACACTTCTACTGAGTAAAACAGAAAAAATAGATGTGCTTAAGGATGGGATTACAGTTGTCCATACTGTGCCATTTCAAGCATGACCCCCGGGTGTGTCTTTTATTTATTCAGGACTAAGCTCATGTGTGCAGTTGGTGTATGGGCACAGGCTGGGCCCAGGGCCCTGCTGAGCTGGCAGAGGGTTGGTGCAGTCAGGCTCTTGGGGTGAGAGGCAGAGCTTACCCAGGCAGACCTGGGCTGTGCTCTCAGCCTGCCTGACTCTGTTCAGTAGCACAGACACAAGAGCAAATCTGGGAGAAAAAATCCCCAAATAGTAAAGGGTGGGGTGTTAGATGAGAACTAATGTATCCTGGTTCAGATTGAGACAATCTGCAAACTGGGTATGTTTATGTCCTAATGGATCTGCAGGAGAGACCTGTGCAGGACAAACAGAGCCTTGATCCCAACCTTTCCTTTTCCCCAGGTGTTTGGCTTTGCAAATCTAGCAAAGCAGAACTCATCATGGCCGTGCATAATGGCTCCTTGTTTTGAAAATGGGACCAATTTGCTTCTGGAGGAGATAATCATAATGGTTTAGGCAAACTCCTCAGATTTCTGCTGCTTGAGTTATGGAATAATTGATTGCAATTTGTTGTGCTCTGTGAATGATCATCATGATAAGGTATTTTGATAATACCATTTGTAGTGCTCAGAGTGGAGTGCTGGGCCTCACTACAGACTCTGCACATGCACAGACTCTGCTGGGCACCAGCCCTTCTCCTCACTCCCTTTCCAGCCTGAGGCCTTTTTTCTTTCTCTTCTGAGCTGTTGCTGTCATGTGTCCATGCCCTTCTCAGGCACCTTCCCCCATCTCAAGCTCTATCAGCTCACAACAGTAATTGTCTCCACTTTTGCTTCCCCACGTTCTCCCAGTTTGTGCTGTATTTGCCCAGACATGTCTCTGCCTGTTTTCCTTGTGCCCCACTCCCCAGGTTTGCTCCTCAGCTTTCCCTCTTGTGCTTCCTGCATTGAACTGGGCTGGTTCCTGCCACGTGCTGCTGGCAGGGGGTTCCTGGGAGGGTGGAGGGGCAGCCCCTGGGCACAGGTTCCGCACTGGGCACAGGTTCCCCGTTGCAGCAGCCCTGTGGCTCTGGCAGCCCCAGCAGGTTCCCCACTGGGCACGGGTTCCCCATTGCAGCAGCCCTGTGGCTCTGGCAGCCCCAGCAGGTTCCTGGGCAGGGTGGAGGGGCAGGCCCTGGGCACAGATTCCCCACTGGGCACAGGTTCCCCACTGGGCACAGGTTCCCCGTTGCAGCAGCCCTGTGGCTCTGGCAGCCCCAGCAGGTTCCCCACTGGGCACAGGTTCCCCATTGCAGCAGCCCTGTGGCTCTGCAGCCCCAGCAGCCCTGGCCCGTTCTGTGCCACATGTGCCCAGGTGACCCTGCGGGAGCTGCAGGTTTTCTCCTCCTGCCTCCCCAGGCTTGTGTCTCTGGTGAAGCAACCAAGGTGTGGATCTCTTGGGGAAAAATAAAAGGGAAAAAAAAAACCCCACCAAACTTATCCCCAGGGGTTTTTAATATTGCAAATAATTTTCTTCATTGCTGGAAGCAGCTAAATATTTTCAGGGTACGTTCCCATTCCGTCCTTCCTGCAAGTAATGCAGGTTTGTATTTGCTGCATTCCATTTGGGGAAGGCTTTCCTTCCTGGCCTCGTCAGACCATCTCATAAAGTTTTTAAGGGATTTCACCGAGTAACTTTGTTCCCATAATAAAATGACCAAATTTCATGTGTTCCCATGTGACCTCAGCACGCCCTCGGGTTCCCTGTGCTGCCCTCTCTGGGCTGTGTGCTCAGGAGTGGGAGATCCTGGTGTGATGGAGGGAGCTGCAGAGCTGCTGGCTTGGCACTGGGCAGCACCCAGAGCACTGACCTGCAGGCTGAGAGGGCAGGGCTGGGAGCCCTCGGGCCACATACCCCAAAGTGGAGAGAAGGAGCTGCCAAGTGTAAATGAAACCCCTGGGGGCTGAGCACTGGGGGTAACTGTCTCCTTCAGCCACCAGGTTCAGGTACCACCTGCATTGCTTGGGTGTTTGTTTGGTGCCATGTTCTGGTTCCATCATTGGGCTGTTACATGCAGGTCTCATGAACATGCTTGTTGAATAGTCTCAGCCTTGTGGAACAAACCTTCAGATCCAGAGCTCTTCAGATCCCACTGTAATTATATAAAGACCTGCTTTTCTCTGCAACTCAGTTTTATACTGACAATTAAACTGCTTCAACTTCTTGTGGAGGTACAAATGAGAGAAGAATGAGACTGATTGTTTTTTTCTTTTTTAAGGCACTCACATTTGCTGCTGGGGTTATGAAATGCAGACTTTTTGTGCTTAAATATACAAGTATCACCTGACATTTCATGCTACAGATAACAGAAACCTCTTGTTTGTACTTCAGGCTCATTTGCTGCCAATTGGAAATTCTGGTTCAACAAACTGAGACCATGATTTGGTCAAGTGCCTTAATCTGTGTGTGATGTAAAGTCTGTGAATAGACCAATTTTCCCAGTGGGGTTATCTGCTTTCCTAAAGGATGTCATGTGTGTGCTCTTCATGTGCTTTGCTGGGTCAACTTCTGTTCTTTCCAAATGAAGAGAGATGCAATTGAAATCAGCCATGTCATTTGGAAGGCAGACGTTTGATTGTGGAAGTATTCTCATATTTTTTGTGACTTTGAAGTTTGTTTGTGTCTGCACTGACACAAGGCCAGTTCTTTTTGCTGCAGAGTGCTCTGAGGGCAATGCGGGATAGTTTTAGGGCCTTTGTTTTCTGATCCTCACATAGCTGGTGCAAAGTCCTTTCTTGGTCAGTTCTGTGGAGGCACAATCTCTAGTGGGGCGGCTGAGTTTGGACATCCTTTACTGTGGGTCCTCACTTTGCCACTTACTGTACTGAGACATCCCAGCCCATGGCTGCTGGAGTGATGTGTTTGCATTTGCTGGTTCCTGGGGCTGAATCTCAGTGTGACTCAAATATGCTTTGCCTGCAAACTTTGAGTCATGGGTAAGTTTTCTTTGTCTGGCACAATGTTGAATTCCATTCCTGGCTGCTGGCTCAGTGTTTTGGAGAGCGAGAGACTGAGCACTGAACACAAATGTCAGTGAGACAGAGACTGGGGCTGCAAGGCCTGAGAGTTCACTCCCTGTTGTGTGTAAGATTAGTGTGTGCCTGGAGATGATGTCACTGTTTCACATCTCCTGGGCTGCTCTCCCACTCCATCCCACTGACCAGTGGGGTTGCAGATGCTGAGCTTTCCTTCTCCTCAGAGCACTGGAGCCATAGAATTGTTTGGGATGAGAGGGATGTTTGAAGGTCACCCAGCCCAACCCCTTTGCAGTCAGCAGGGACATCTCCAACAGGTTCCTCAGAGGCTCATCCAACTCAGCCTTAGATATTCCCAGGGATGGGGCATCTGCCCCCTCTCTGGGCAACCTGTCCCAGTGTTCCACTATCCTCACCACAACAAATTTCTTCCTTAGATCCTAAATCTATCCTCTTTTAGTTCATAACTGTTACCTCTTGTCCTATTGCAAAAACTCCTGCTAAGGGTTTCCCCTCATCTTTCCTGTAAGCACAGAAAGGCCTCAGGAAGGTCTCCATGGAACCTTCTCCTCTCGAGGCTGAACAGCCCCAGCTCTCCCAGCCTCTCCCCCCAGCAGAGGAGCTCCATGCCACTCACCATCTCTGTGCCCTTCTCTGGGCTCTCCTCAGCAGCTCCCTGTCTGTCCTGTGCTGTTACTCTGTGCTCAGAACCACAACCTGCTGGCTCTGTCAGAACGTCCCCAAATCTACCAAGCAGTGACTAAGCTGCTGTTTTCATGTTGTTATCACTCGAAGAAGGAAAAACTTACCCTCATGTGTGTGTCTGAATGGAACAGGCCCAGCTTTCAAAGCACAGGGAAGGGACTGCCCTACTTACCACCTTCCCTGTTGGCTGGGGGAGAAGGAACTTAGAAAGTCTACCTTTCCAACTTCAAAGCAGGAAGAAACTGGGTAAAGGGCAGAAGATGGAAAAGGAAACAGAAATGAAAGGAAGGACCCAAATCTATTGAAGAGCTGATCCCTGCCTTTGGGAACTTGCTTTACTGCTCTGGTTAGCTGAATCATGAGGTTGTTTTTATATACTCCCCAAGACATTCAAGCTCTTAAAAATTCTTGGCAGAATTCCAGTTGTTTTCCAGAAATCTTTTCCACTCTGCCTCTAGGATTTCAGCATGGGATTTGCTGTCAGATTCTTAGGGCCTGATTCATAACACATTTCCACATCCCTTATGTGGGACAGTTGGAGCCTTCACCCAGAGACAGAGAGTGGGTACTGTAGAGCAGCAGGAGGAGACAGACATTTCTCCACTTTGAGTAAAGCAAAGAGAGGTTGGGGAATTTCCGTAAGAAATCATTTCTCTAATGACTTTGTGCATTGATTTCTGTACTGCTCAATGCCTGTACAAGTCCTCACTGCACAGAGAATGTGCAGTGCTTTAATTGCCTTGTTAAAGAGAAGAGGAATCTCCACTGCTCAGAACTGGGAAGTCTTGCACACATCTCATACTGTAGTAAAGGTGTTGGATACCTCAGGACTGGAATTATTTGCCTTTCCTGCTTGAACAATCAGGAATGCCTTTCTCTTAGATAATCATTCTGCATTTTAAACCTTACATTTTAAACCTTGCATCAAGTTCTGGCATGGATAGTCTGAGCTTGCAGTCAAACCTCTGCCATGGAAAGCCATCAGTGTCCACCTCACGTATCTCAGCCGTGGGTTCATCTGTCTCCTCAGAGGTCGAAGGAGGAGCACGTGGTGTTTTCCCCCTCTTGCTCTTGCCTCACTTTCGACTCATTCCTTGGAATTCCACTGGAATGCTTGACTCTGTGACACAAGCTCCTGGTGTTGTCAGCACTGTCTTTCTCTCTACTGTATTTCACAAAACAGAACTGAAAGAGAAACCCAGAAGTATTAATATTTTTAAATAATAAAGAAATCCAAACTAGCTGTCCCTGTTACTTCAGACTACTGAATTTCATAAGGGACAGAAATATATAATAAAGGTTAACAGAAAGCTTGCACATGTGATCCTGTTGAATGCTGGGGATTTTTGTTTGGGTTTCTTGTGTTTGTTTTTTGTTTGGGTTTTTTTTTCTTTTCCTGTGACTGCTCTTTGGAGGAACAATACCCTGTGTGAAGCACACAGTAAAACACGGTGAACTGGGACTGGAATGGGGTGACAGCTCAAGGAATCCATCTCCCAACCAAAATAATTCTCTCTCATGAGCAAATGTGTCTCTGCATGTAAAACCTAAGCAATGATGAGAAAGTGAGGAAAGGCTGTCTGGGATTGGCATTACAGTGTAAGCTCACTCTCTGAGGACATACCAGATTGCCTCAGTTTTGGGCAAAACATTCTTACAGTTCGTTGTTGCTTCAGGTTTAGGGTCTTTTGTAGCTCTCTGGTGGAGTGTCCCAGAGCTGTCTCTGATCCACTTAGGCAGGGTGAGTGTGAGTTGTGCCACACGTGTCACCATCACTGTCCTTGACAGACAGGGCTGGGCTGGGGGTTGTTTTACAGCAGGGCAGTTACACACATCTCTCACTCACTGTTCCACACCCACCCTACACAGAATCTGCTGCTTGTTCTGACTGGGAAATGCCAGTTATCCAGTGGTTGGGGCTGGCAGCTCCCTGGAGTGGTCAGTACATGCCAGTCCTCCAGTGCAGGCCCAGCACAAAGCCTTGCCAAGCCCCCCACAGACCACCCCCATCACCTGAGGGGGCAGGAACTGGGGGGCAGGTGGGGGGGCACTGTATGTTGGATCAACAGGCAGCACATTTCTCTGGTAAGAAAGCCAAGCAATTGCTCTCTCAGGGGTATCTACTGTGATTTGAGTTACCTTAAAGCTCCCCACTTGGCACAGAGCCAGGTTGTAGGAGGTTCCTTTCAGGTTCTGTGTAGTGTCTGCCGTTCCTGTCTGGATGTCTCAGACACCTGAAGGCATCCTGGGCACTGTGTGTCATGTGATAGTCAAATGGACAAACAAAAACACTACTTGAAGCTGAATAAAGGACAGTACATCACAGCAGGGTAATGTAGTGGCAAACAAGGCGAACCAATGTGTTTATTTTGAGGAGATGCTATAAATCCCCAGTAGAGCTACAAATATTTCTCTGAAGAGGGCACTGAAGGAACGAAGGTTGTATGGGAACAACAAATGCCTGCCAGGTCAGAGCAAACCAAAGGCTTTGAACAAGAAGGAGGACCTGCAGCAAAGCCTCAGGGATTGTTCCCCTGCTCTGCTCCCAGTGGCTCCTGGGGCCATGTGGTTTCATACTGAGCCATCACTTCTCTATGTGCTAATGCAAAACCTGAAGGACAATGGGAGACTTCTCTTTATGGGTCCAGGACACTCAGCAGTAGGAATATGACAGCTCAGGGCAGGGGAAACACCAGGGCAGGGCTACAATATACTTGTCATTAACTACTAATATAAAAATGCCTTTCTTTGTTGTTACCCAAATTCAGCTTGTTCATTACATGTAAAACATGCCCTGATTGCCAGAGTTGATACACTGGCATGTATGCAATGTATGGAATTATCCTGGAGGTAATCCTTCCTGCCATCTCCTGCTCTCACCCCCTGAAACCCCTCAGTGAGATGGAAATGGAGTTTGTTACTGCAGCTTTTGTTGTCTACACTGCTCTCCAGGACACAGTTTGGCCCAGCTTTATTTCTGGGCTCTGTGTTGCAATGCAGTCAGCAGTGCCACACTCATGTTCCAAACCTGCTCTCTCAGCTCTCCAGCAGCAGCCTGGGGTTCCAACCTCTCTGTGGTGTTCCCAGGAGTGCCAGCAGCACCAGGGACTGGGGAACACAAACCAGGGGCAGAGAGAGCTCCGTGGAGCAGCTGGAACTGCATTTCAAATAACAAACCAAAACCCTGGGGGTGTTTAAGGGGCTGAAGGAAGCAGTGCTTTGGAGAAACTGCATCAGCTTCAAGGAGTCAGCTCTGCAGCCTTCCTGGTACAGCCCTGCCATGGCACCCAGCAATCCAGCACTGCACCCTGAGCTAGACCCTGAAATCAGAGTGGAAACATCAAAGATGGTGCCCAAACACAGCACCAGTTCCTGGCAGCACTGGGAGCTCCTCGTGCTCCATCCTCACTGGGGTTTCCTTTGCTGCCAGGGAGCTTTGCACTGAAATCCTGTGATGGAGTTCACTAGCCGAGATACCAGGGCATGAAGGTTGTATAACTCGGTGGGTTACAGTAATCCTGGGCTGCAAAAGTGCCCTAAAATTGGTTTATTCTAATTCTTTGTCTTGAAGCAGAGCTGGCCCTTGCAGTGGGCTGCTCCAGAGAGCTCCCCTGAGCAGTGTGTGAGTCTCCTTCACTTGGAGGAGACACCTTGTACAGAGCTGAAAAGGTGCGGCCCGTTCCCACAAAAAGTTGTAGTTCTGATGAACAGAAACTGCCCTCAAAAAAAGTAATAAAGGGAAAAAACCAACTCCACTAGAAAGTGTTTCCTAAGACTTTTCCCAGCTGCCCCTGTGGAGTATTTTAATTTCAACGTCCCCCCAAACTATTCTCCATTCGTGCCACCCCAGGAGCAGCTCAGGAGGAGAGGAGGAATGGCTCTGTGTGATGTGTGTGAATAGCTGGAGCAGCCTGGGCTCAAGTGGGGAGTTGGGACAAGCTGAGTGTGGAGCAGCCACATAAAAATTGGTTGTTCTGTGCTGTGAATTGATGTAATTGAAATGAGCCATAAGGAAAAGCCTTTGGAGCCTACAGGAGTTAGGGAAGGTTTGTGTTTGTGGCATTAGAAGGTGGGAACTCCCCTCAAGAACTGAAGGTGATGAAATAACATGGCATTTACCTCTGCATGGGCAGACTGTCCGGTTCAATTTCTAGGGGTAAAGATTGTGTTTTCTTTTGGAATGCCCAAATACTTTGAGAAGCAGGAAGCTTAATGGCATAAAAATGGTTTTGGAAAGAGACATTGTGGCTGCAGTTCCACTCCCCTGGCCTGATGCCATTTCTTTGCTGCTGGGGAGGGGGTGAGACGTCTGGGAGTGCCCCTGCATGCCAGCCATGCTGGGCACACTGGTTTGGTGGCACTGGGTGCCCACACAGCCCCTGGCTCCCCGCAGACCCACTGGGGCTGTTGGGGCTCTCTGTGGACTCACCATGTGCTGGGACCTTCGCTGGGTCTGTCCCAGTGAGCACTGAACTGGCCTTCACTGCCTGGGGAGTGGGAACGAAAGACCCTCAGGGCTGAGGTATCAGTGTGGGATGTTGGAAAATCTGAGTGTCACCATTACGGTTTCTTAACCCAAATCCACGTGGAAAACAGGTGGATCTGTAGCCTTGATATTTGGGAGGGAAAGCTTCAAAAACATGACCTGAGCTCACCCTGCACTAAAGGACAAATAAACCACAAAAATGCTTTTATTTATTTTTCAGTAACTCATGTTACAGCTCATCTCATGATGTTTTGTGGTTTGCAAAAACCTGAGACTGGCAATAGTGAGTAATACACAGAATGTCACACACAAAGCAAAACCAGCTGCTTTTTTTAATTCAAGGGTTATATAATGCCAAACCAGCTTCTGCTCTGGGCTCTGGGCTGCTGTCATAGGAAGTGTTTGACAGGCCAAGTGTCTGTCTTTGGAAAGAAGAGCTGAATCTCAACAGCCACATCCCAACCCCAAGCCATGAAACCAGTGAGATACCTGTGCTCTGGGAATCTTTGTCCATCCCCTTGGAGGACATTTTCTTCATTGCCCTTGAGACCTCTCTCCCCTCCCTGCAGGTCTGACTGACACTGGGTAATAATTTGGACACACTTGGGAGAGGCTCTGGCTGTAGATGCATCTCATTTCTTTTGGAAATGAGACTAAAAAGAAAAGCTTCTCTACACAATGTATGTGAAGTTGTCAAACCCAGGCAGTCAGAGACAGTTTATTAATTGATTCCATTGCTGGTCTCTTGAGGTGGATTTTAACTATAGTTTGAGTCTGTTTTCCCCTTTGCTGCTTTTGCATGTGGGAAATGAGTAGAAGAACATATTCTGAAAGGAATTCTGAGGTATTTAAAGCTGACTCATTTTCTACATCCCCCATTATGATTTCATTAAACCCATGGCTCACTTTATAGCACAGAGAGAGGTTTTCAGCACCCAGCAGTGATTAAGGGATGAACTAATTGCCTCAGCAGCCACTCTGATCCACTTAGTGGTGCCAAGTTTGCTTTCTGCCCAGGGATGCTCTAACACTGCCTTGTGAGCTCTGCCAAAGGGTTCCCAGTGTGGTCACAGAGGCACAGGGCACTGCTGGGCTGGCACTGGTGTGGCACTGTGCTGGCACTGCTGTGTTGGCACTGGTGTGGCAGCGTGCCAGCACTGGTTGGCACTGGTGTGGCAGTGTGTTGGCACTGGTGTGGCAGTGTGTTGGCACTGCTATGTTGGCACTGGTGTGGCAGTGTGTTGGCACTGGTGTGGCAGTGTGTTGGCACTGCTATGTTGGCACTGGTGTAGCAGTGTGCTGGCACTGGTGTGGCAGTGTGTTGGCACTGCTGTGTTGGCACTGGTGTGGCAGTGTGCTGGCACTGGTGTGGCAGTGTGTTGGCACTGCTGTGTTGGCACTGGTGTGGCAGTGTGCTGGCACTGGTGTGGCAGTGTGTTGGCACTGCTGTGTTGGCACTGGTGTGGCAGTGTGCTGGCACTGGTGTGGCAGTGTGTTGGCACTGCTGTGTTGGCACTGGTGTGGCAGTGTGCTGGCACTGGTGTGGCAGTGTGTTGGCACTGCTGTGTTGGCACTGGTGTGGCAGTGTGCTGGCACTGGTGTGGCAGTGTGTTGGCACTGCTGTGTTGGCACTGGTGTGGCAGTGTGCTGGCACTGGTGTGGCAGTGTGTTGGCACTGCTGTGTTGGCACTGGTGTGGCAGTGTGCTGGCACTGGTGTGGCAGTGTGTTGGCACTGCTGTGTTGGCACTGGTGTGGCAGTGTGCTGGCACTGGTGTGGCAGTGTGTTGGCACTGCTGTGTTGGCACTGGTGTGGCAGTGTGCTGGCACTGGTGTGGCAGTGTGTTGGCACTGCTGTGTTGGCACTGGTGTGGCAGTGTGCTGGCACTGGTGTGGCAGTGTGTTGGCACTGGTGTGGCAGTGTGCTGGCACTGGTGCTGGTGTGGCAGTGTGCTGGCACTAGTGAGGCAGTGTGCTGGCACTGGTTGGCACTGGTGTGGCATTGTGTTGGGACTGGTGCTGGTGTGGCAGTGTGTTGGCACTGGTGTGCTGGCACTGGTGTGGCATTGTGCCGGCACTGGTGTGGCAGTGTGCCAGCACTGGTGCTGGTGTGGCAGGGTGTTGGCACTGCTGTGCTGGCACTGGTGTGGCATTGTGCCGGCACTGGTGTGGCAGTGTGCTGGCACTGGTGCTGGTGTGGCAGTGTGCTGGCACTGATGTGGCAGTGTGTTGGCACTGCTGCGCTGGCACTGGTGTGGCACTGTGCTGGCACTGGTTGGCACTATGCTGGCACTGCCCATTCCCAGTGGTTCCCCTCCCAGCAGCTCCTGTGTGTGCCCAGCTGTGCCCCAGGGAGGGAGCAGAGCTGTCCCTGGGACTGTTGGAGGGGATTCATCCCAAGCCTGGATCCATGCCTGGTGCCATAATTAACTCTTTAATTATTGATTCACACTTTGTGCTGTGTTTGCCTACAAGAATCATCCTCATGTTTTCTTCTCCTTCATTGCTGGAGCTTCTTTGAGCTCCCCATTGTCCTTCCCAACCCTTGAGGAGAAGGGACTGAACCCTGAGGGGTGTGTGCTGAGCCCTCCTGCTGGAAACCAGCAGCTCTTTCCCTCTCTCAGGAAGCCTGGAGCACTGGGCTGGGGCAAAGTGCTGCTTCACAGTTTCAGTGCCCTTGTAAAGCAAACCAAAAAATAAATCAGCTCGTATGCCTTTGGGAAAGTTTCCTCTTCAAGCAAAATACGATATTGAAAAATAAATGTTCATACTTTCTTTGTTAAATATTTAGAAATTTCTTCATTTTTCTACTAAGAATCAAATTCTCATGCCTTTTTTATTTTTAAAAAGTCCAGCTGAGCTCCACTGCTAATTAATGTTATCAAAAGACATAGATGGATTATTCTGATGTCTTTTTATCTCTGCACGGCAAGTACCTTCAAATATCCTCCCTTCTCCCCTTCCCAGTTGGGTGTGCTTTGAAAAGTGAGTTCCAACAGTGCCTGTTCTGCCCGAGCTGCTGCAGTTCCCCCCTTGGAGGCAGCTGATGAGCCCAGAGTGCTGCCCCATTGCAGTTCCAACAGTGCCTGTTCTGCCCCAGCTGCCCCATTGCAGCCCTGGGGGGATGCACAGCCAGCAGCCCTTCTCCAGAGCCAGGGCAGGGCTGGGGCCTTGCAGGCAAAGGCTTTGCAGGGGGGCTGCTCAGGCTGGACAGGATGCAGAGGTTGGGCAGAGGGCAGTGTCTGTGGGCCCTTCCAGGCTGCAGAGGTTGGGCAGAGGGCAGTGTCTCGTGGGCCCTTCCAGGCTGCAGAGGTTGGGCAGAGGGCAGTGTCTCGTGGGCCTTTCCATACTGCTTGTTTAATGGATCAGTAAGAGATTTATCTTACACCATCTTTGCCCCTCCCTCAGAGCACTAAAGCTTACATTTCTTGTTTAAGTATCTGTGGTCACAACTCCCTTCTTTTCATCCCCCATACTCCTTTTCATTCTTTTCCCCAACAGTGATAATAATACACTGCATATTTCATTTTCACAGTGTATACATACCTTTATTTGCAAAAAGCTGTTTATTGGGCTGCTCCTCTGCTGTTGTCCATGTAGCCCACATGGCAGTGCTCGGCTTGGGTGCAGCTTTTCCCACACTCAGAGGACACAGGTTGTACCCCAGTGTGCACTTAGCCATGTCCTCACATCTCTAATGGTGATATCAGTGTCATGGGTTTGGCTTGAGCAGGATTTTAGTGGGTACTCAGGTGCCATCTGTGGGAATTCTGACTTTGCTCTTACCTTTGCTGGTATTTTGGATGGAATGGAGCATAAGGAGCCCAAGCATTGCAATCATTTTCCTGTAAGGCCTCACCATCCCTGTGTCACACAGCTGACCCTCACCACTGGATTTGCACAAGAACTCTGCTTTCTGGCAATGGAAGGAGCATCAGATCTTTCTATTGTTACTGCTGTAGGAAGTTTTTAAAGATCCATGTTGACAATAATCATGGTAGTTTATACAATCAGTGGAAAAACATTTTCAAACAGTCAATTTCCCTGTTGTCTGAGCTCAAATGTTTGTTACTGCTGAATGCACAGCCCTTGTACTTGTTGGATAATTTACAGTAAACACACGTCCTCTTAATTACATCATAGTAGCTTAAACAGATTTGTAGAGCCATTAAAAAATCAATACTTAGCTTTTAGGTGATGAATTAATTAATGGAGTGTGACTGCTGCGAGTTTGCTCTATCCAGCATGCACTGTCTTTCCCTGGCCCATCATCAACAGAAGTTCAGGATTGCAGGGAGTGAATGGGCTGAAAGTACTTCTGAAAATGTGGCCCTTTGTGTCTGGGCTCGTGGTTAGTCCTGGAAGCCTCTGTGCCAGTCCACACAGCTGGCACAAATGGATAAATATGTGTAATGTGCACATGAATCTACTGTGCCCCTGCTTTAAGGCCTCTGTTTTTAATTGTCTCTTTGTACTGAACCACAGTTGAACTCAAGATGAGTTTGAAAGGGTCACTTACCAGCTTTGCAGGATGAAAACACAAATTCAGAGCAAGCTCAAATGACATTATGAGTTAAAATGCGTAAGAACAAAACCAGAGGGACAAAACTGGTTGCTTTTTTCCTTCCCTCGCTGCCACCCCTCACTCCTCCTGCTTTGCAGCCACAGGTAGGAGCAGAACAGCCAAATGCTGGGACACACAAGGATCTTCTCTTGTTGTTTCTCAGGCAGCCCTGAGCTGGTTTCCAACAGCTCTCTGGAAGCATTTCCTAGGATCACTATCAAGGTTGCAATTGATTATCTGTTCTAAATTAGGATGAGATATGAAATGCTGACACTGGTAATTACTGTTGGTTTCTTTCCAAAACTGGTCAGCATCGGTTAAAATGAACACACTCCAAGATCACACTGAGTAAAATACAGCTGGCATTTATTTCACTGAGGCTTGTGGTTCTGAGGAGTCTGAGCAAGGCTACATAACCAGTCCTACATATCAGATAAGGTCCTTGCCTACCCAAGTGCCTGTTCCTGATTCTGTTACTGGCCACTAAATGTTCTGGTGGTTGCATAGCATAACAATAAAATAAAATCTATATATTTTTCAGGTGGCCCATAAAGACATCATTTCTGGGCAAACACTGGGTATTTCTGTTTGAAATGGAAATTCAAAACTTCTTCTGGTTTGGTTTTTTGTTTTGTTCTGGTTTTGGTTTTTGTTTGTTTCTGGGGGGTTTTTGTTTGTTTTTTCTTGTTGGGTTTGTGTTTAGTTCTTTCTTTTCTTTCTTTTCCCCAGCACATCTCTCTTCTCACTGCTGTTCCTGCCCTTTGGCTTTGCTGTTCCTTTGCCTCTCACCAGAGCCCCAGTGAGCAGGACTGGGCTGGGCTGGAGCTGCTCTGGGCAGGCTCTGCCAGCACATAGGGCAGGACAGGCTCCTTGGGCAGATTTGCACAGTCTGTGGCTGCCAGGATGGTGCAGTGGCAGAAATAACAACAACAACTGCTCTGCTCCTCCTGGTGATTCCCCAACTCCCTGTGCTTTGTCTGTACCTGTAAACCCAGCCCTGAGCTGTCACTGCCACCCAGGCCATCCCTGCCCTGCTGCCCAGGCTCTCTCCTCTGGGATTGCCTTGCATTTGCAATCAGTGCCCTGTGGTTAATTGGAGGGTGATGCTCAACAAACAGGCAGTCAAGGGTGGACTGTCTGTGCCTGAGCTCTGCATGGATTTCACTGTCATAAATACTTGAAACAGGGAGCACTGGATTGTTGCCTGAGAAATAACACTCAAGAAATGGGTTTAAAAGAGCTGTGGCCAGAAATGGATGATCTGCTGCATTAAATATCCTGCAGCTCGATGAACTGGAACTGCACTGGGAGTGTCTGTGCTGAGGCTGGAAAGGAGTCTCTGACCACCAACTGGTCAGGTGTGAGAGAAAGCAAAGAGGTGAATGCTGTGGGCAGAACCCTCTGTAGCAGATTTGCTTCACTTCATGGACTTCCATGCCAGCCATGGTGTGAGAGCCCATGTGGACATCTTTTCCTTTAGTTTTTCAAATGATATAGCTCATGGGCCATGAAACTTTGAAATTTTTCATTGACATTTCTTATTCAGTCCTAAGTTTGGTATGATGTGGACTGTCATTCCAGCAGCACCTCAAACTCTGTGGTAATGAAAATTTTACCTTAGGCATTTGTAGAGCCCTTTCTTCAAATTTTGTGACAGTGTCTGTTGACATTCCCAGAACTTGGAACCATCTTCACTTCCATCTCAAGCAAAAAATCACCAGTCCAAACCCCTGATACTTCCATTATCTCTTCTATGAGCAGCCAGAGTCAGACACTGCTGCACTGGCTGTAACAGCATCTTTATTCTGTATAATGCTAATTCCATGCAGTAACACTCTCACATCGGGTCAGCAGCTGCTCATTTGGGGTTGTCTGTGACTCTGGTACAAGCAAAACTCTGGTTTGCAAGGGTGGCTTTTATATATTTTTATACCTTCGCCCAGCAAAGCTGTGGAAAGTGGCATGAACCTCTTTCTGCTCTTTGTGTGAACAGGGCCCTGTGTCTTTCCCCTGCTTTTATGCTGCTTCCTGACCTTCTGCAGATCCTGTCGGTGTCTTTCATCTCTGCTGCACCTTGGAGTTTATATTTAGCCTCTCTCACACAAACATATCCTGCTCCCTGCCATCCTCTAACGCCCACCACACGCTTCCTCTGCCTCTCTCACTGCCACCTTCCTTCAAACAACTGCTACTTACTGTAGACATTTTAAATTTGATGGGGTTTTGTAGCAGCTGAGAATGCTCCTGCTCGCTGTTTTTCTCATGAGAATGTTCCCACAGGCTTGATTTTTTTTGTTGTTCTTTTTTTTTTTTAATTCTGATACACAGTGAAGCAACTCCTGCCTGTTCCTCTTGTTCTCTCCCCTGTCCCACTGGTACAGTGCTCCAGAGTGGTTCTGTCCCCCAGTTCTGCAGAGGGACATGGAACAGAATGGCAAAGTGTAGGAAAAACCAGGAGATGGCCAGTGTTGCTACAGACCCGTGCCAGTGTTAGACACCCAAGGGATGAGCCACAGAGGGGCATCCCACTCTGTTGTTGTTGAGTGCTGTGATATGAAGACTGATTTAATCAAATGCCCTGTCCCCCGCTGTGTGCAGGAAATGGTTTGGGTAAAGGTCAGAAGGGAGAAAAGTCATAATATTCCTATTGCTTTGACATTGTGATCTGTGTGACATTGCTCCAGGACTCTTTCAGATAAATACCTCTCTCCTGACAAGGACTGTCCAGTGCCCTCCTGCATCCCCTCCAGCATCTGCCCTCCTGCATCCTCTCCAGCATCTGCCCTCCTGCATCCCCTTCAGTGTCTGCCCTCCTGCATCCCCTCCAGCATCTGCCCTCCTGCATCC
>VWZD01002873.1:112681-148633 GCA_013396695.1 Sakesphorus luctuosus
CATCCCCTCCAGCATTTGCCCTCCTGCATCCCCTTCAGTGTCGTGTAGCTGCTTCACCACCCACCAAGACAGAGGACAGGCAGAGTAACAGAGCACTTGCACTTTCTCAGGTCTTGTCTGGGAGTGAGGGAGTTGGTATAAGGTAGGATTTTTTCTTTAGCATTGTGCTTGCTTTTCAGAGAAAGTGTTCCCCTAACGAGCTGCCGAGCCCTCAGTCCCAGATCTCTGCAGGGTTTCTGAGTGGCACAGGCACTTCACCTTTTGCTCAGGATTCCTCTCTCCCATTTCAGCTGCTCTCCCCAGTTTCCCAATGTCATCTAATTCAACTTTTCTCACAGCCCTGCCCAGCTCAGCGGCACAGTCATTATCCAACCTCTAGAGATGGGCTACTTAACACCTCATTAGACAGAAATATGTTCAGCTCATCTCCTCTCACTGCTCCTCACTTGTCAATATATTCTGGTTGTTCCCCCTTTACACTCAGTCTTTTTGGTGCTCAGTATTTGTCAATCATTATTTTTCACCCTGCGGTTCTCACGCTGCTCTTACCAACCATCTCAGCTCTGGTTTATACCACTGCTTATTTGTGAGCTTACAGCATCTGTCTGGGTGTGGAACCTCTTGGTGCTTGTTTATCCTTGAGCCTGAACGCCAAAGCCGAGTGAAGTGGCTGGTGGAGAACGTGCAAACACGTTTCAGTAGTAACAACCCAGGAGAGGGTTCTGCAGTGCTCAGGAGAGCTCGCTGAGCTGTTTGAGCTCCACAGGGGCTCCACTGCCGCTTCCCTTTGGCCACATCTTGGCTTGGCTTTGCATCCCTGGGGTGCCGTGCTGGATCCATTGCCCCCGCCCACATTATGCTCTACCCTGACACTGCACTAAAACCCGTGTGAAATATTCATTAGAGGAACGTGGAAAGCAGACACACAGGTACTTCTTAAAACAAATGGACTTTTACTGTCTCATCTGGAGTTATAGGGTCGTATTAATCCTTTTCTCCTTCACATATGTCCTTGCATCTCATTGAAGCTAAAGGTATAGGAGGATTTACCCTTCTCTTTCAACATGTGATAAATAATTTGTCCTTGAAACAATTGATCATGAAATTTATTCTTAAAATGTGGGTTTTTTCTGGGGAAAAATAATAAAAAAAATTTAGGCTGAAATTCCAGGCCTTTTGGAGAGTAAATGTACAAGAGGCAGGTTCCCCTCTGGGAGTGTTTCAGAAAGGTGGAGAAGGAGCTGCCCGAGGTTCATCCCCGAGGTGTGGCTGCTCCTGAGCGATTTTAGTCATGGGACAAGTGCAGGTGTATCACTTTTCAAAACATTGTCCTGTTTGCACTCTCTGCCTTGGTGGCTGAAATGGGTTCTCTTGAAAATCAGTATTGTTTGCTCTCGAGTCCAGCCCCCTCCTTTACCACGGGCCTGGTTTCAGTGGCGCTGTTTGTTTGGATACACTGACAGACCTTGTTTTGATGAGCTGTAACATTCTCCATCCCAGTGCATCTCTTTGCCCTGTGGTCACTGATGCAGGAACTCGGCCACACGTGGGTACACGAGGTTTGGGAGCCAGAGGGTTTGGGAGCCCGAGGGCAGCAGGGATGGATTCTGAGAGGCTGCTGGCCCCTGCCCCTGGTCCAGCCCAGCCAGCACCAGCTGCGCCAAGGCAGACTCCCATTAACTGCCATTGCCCCTCTCCTCCAGCACCCAGGGGGGAGAAGGAGCCCCAGGAATGAAGCCATGCCTGGCTCTGGGGGGCTGTGAGCCATGGGGGGCTCCAGCAGCCCCTCAGCAGTGCAGCTGATGTTCTCCTGCCTGCCCCATGCCCTGCACTGCCCCTCCACACTCACACACCCCCTGGCCCCTGCATGGGGCTGGCCCAAGTGTCCCTGAGGTGGCAGTGCCTTCCCTGTGCCCTCTGCAGGTACCTGGCACCAGGGTAATCCCCCAGGATCCAGCAGCTTTATCCAGGGAATGCTAGTATTAATAATTCTTATTTTTACTGCTATCCTGAGCCTGGTGTTCTTATTTCATTCAGGTAAAGAACTCGTTCAAAACAGTGTGCACAAAGAATCAACCCCTGATCCTGGCCCAGGCAGGCTCTCCATTGCCCACAGACCCTCCCAGTGCCCATGGCACAGCCCTGGGTGCTGCAGGTTGTGGGGAAGGCCACCAGTAATGTGTGAGCCAATGCACTCTGTGCTGTGCTGTCTGTGGGGGCTGAGCACGTTAAACATTCATGGGCTTCCAACAAGGAGCGGCAGCAGGAACAGCATCAACCTCCAGAATCAGCAAGTAATAGTTCTCAGGTTAGTGCTTTGAAATATTTATTTTGTCTGATTTTAAAATGTTTAGTCTGGAACATTTCAAATTATACTTTCCCACTGTATATATTTGGCTTGTGGATCCTGTCTCTCAGAGCCTGGACAAGTATGGACTGCGAGTTACTCTATTTGATTGTTTAGAAAACCAGTCTGTGCTTGAAGCCTAATGTAAAAAGTGTCCTTTGGAGAATGCCAGGGTCAAAGTGCAAGGCCAAAAAAAAGGGAAAATGAGATAACAGGAATCTTGTGAGAATTCCTTGGTGGAAAGAGAGACCTCTGAAGTCCAAACACAGTGGAAATTTATAAAATAGTGTCTGAATGGATGTGCTAGCAGAACAAAATCTTCTGCAGAGTATCAGGATTGGGCTCTACAACTAATGAAATGGAATGAAAAAATAGCAATCTCTTAATTACTTAATGACTTAGCCTTAGTTATCACCGGTGGGAATATATAGTCAGTTTTTAGTATTCTGTTGAGGATTTGCTTTTTCAGAATTTTGTCCCAGTTTGCAAGTAAAGTGAGGGAACAGGGAGTGTAAATGTCCAGCACCAGGTTCCAAGGGACATGGAAGTGCCACAGTAGGATAAAGGGCAGGTAGCAGTGAGAGCTGCCTGCTTTGGCTGGACTGAATGCACACCTGGTGTGCAAATACATAAACTGCTGTAGGTACCCAACAACTGTGCATGGGACAGGAGGGGAGGGAAGTATTCAATGTATGGGGACAGGTTTGTAATTCAGTCACAGCCAGGTCAGCAGCAGTGGGAGAAACTCCCTGACAGGCATTGCCAGCTGAGAAAAAGGGAGAAAGTTTCCTGTGGTCCAGTTTTGTCTTTGTGCTTTCCTCAATCGCCTGCTTTTCTCTCAACATGCCTCACAGTCCCATCTTTGCCTGTAAGGGCCAGCTCCAGTTTCACCTATGACAGAAAGGTACAGCTGTTGGTGTGAGAGCAGAGAGCAGTTCTTGTTCTCAGGAGGTGCATTTGTGTCTCTGGTGATATTCCCACTTGTGACAGCAGCAAGTGATGTGGTCAATTGTTCACACAGAGAGGGTGTTTTAGCTAAAACATTTAAAAATACTTTAGTAAGAGATTTGACAATATTTTACTCTTTATTTCTCCTGAATACCCTAGTACAAACTCTCTTGAGTACATCACAATAAAACTTACTTTGGGGACCTGCTCTAATTCAAAACTACATCCAGCTACAACCAGTTCTCATGCATATTTGTTTTTAAAAATTAAGATGACTTTCACCAGTATTTTTGGTCCTCTTGAGACATGATGACACTTTGTCATAAGAAAAGCTTTAGGCACAGCATGGGAAAGTGCCTTATTTTCTGTCACCATTTCCCTTCAATTATCGTGTATGTGAAACCAGATGGAATGCAAAATAAAATCCTCTCAACTGAAATATTTGCAGCCTTCAGATATACACATTCTCCCACGTTCTGCTAAAAGGCTCTGTCTGTTCTCTCCCAACTTTGACACAACCTTTGGAGCCAATCATATCTCTGTAAGCTTTTCTTTATTATTTCTTCACAGGTAAACAGAGAAGTTTGTGCATTATTTGAAACAACTTGCAGTGTTCAATAGGTAGGAATTGCTGTAGCAGGGAAGGGAATGAGTGGATACTGTGTTGGAACTGGAAGAAGAGTTCTTGTTAAAAACATATTTAGGGTTTAAAAACATCTATGATTTGGTGATCAGCTTCTGGAATCTGTTTGGACGAGGAGAGCGCGCTGTTCCAGTTCTGCAGTGCCCCTTCTGTGTCCCTTTGTGTCCCTCCAGCCTGTCCCAGGTGGCACCAGCAGTGCTTGGCATGGCGACCTGGCCATCCTTCCCATTTACAGCTGAGAGAAAAGAGAACCAAGCTGGTGGCATGAGAATGTTTCAGGGCCTCTCCCAAAGAAAACAAGGCCCTGGTTAAAGCAGGGCTGTGGATTTACCCAACCCATAAGCCATGGAAGGAAGCAGAGCCTGTTCAGGAGTTTGGAGATGGATTACTCTTTCTCAAGATTAATATCCCATGTGGTTTGATGATTGGGGTGCATGCAGTGGTTTGATGATTTGGGGGCATTCAGTGGTTTGATCATTGGGGGGCATTCAGTGGTTTGATGATTGGGGGGCATTCGGTGGTTTGATGATTTGGGGGCATTCAGTGGTTTGATGTTTGGGGGACACTCAGTGGTGGGACTGATGTGATGAGTTGAGGCCAAGCTGATGCCCCACCGTGTGTGCTGCAGAACAGCCTTTCCTGCTGCCTGGGTGAGGGACAGACAGGAGATCTCACTGCACAGAGCAGGAGCAGCACATCCCAAACAGGGCTGTCAGACAGCCCTTGGCCCTCAGCACCTGGGCAGGTCCTGCTGAGGAGAAGGTCACTGGTGGTGGCTGTGCTTTATTCAGTTACCCAGAGACTCTGTGCAAACCACCACTTGTTTCTATTAAGAGCATGTTGTTTAAGTGGGATTAAGAATTGAGAAGAAAGCTCTCTGGGCACCCAGCCAGGCAGGAGATATCCATTTACAGTTCAGCAGTGAGGAGCCAACAGCAGGAATGGCTGAGCCAAGTCCCTCCATGATGTAAGCTAATGTAAGCAAGCCTGGGGCTCTGGGCCATGAAACTGGGCTGTGCTTCCCCAAAATGGAACAGATAAAAACACAGCTCCTTGTTGTCAGCTTGTAGATGTTCAGTATTAGCATCAGAAATAAGGAAATTCTGTCTGAGTGGACGTTTGCCTGCTGAAAATGAGGTTCATACCAGGGAGGAAAGCTGCCAAAGAGGTTGGGGTTTGCTGCTTAAGAAATGAGGACTTGCTGAGAACCTGAAGCTCTGCACTGAGAGAAGAGGCAGGAGGGGTTCCCCACTCTCTGGTGTTACTGAGCTCAGCAGGAAAGAGACTCCATTTTGGAGACTCAGAATTTCTTTTTAAAGTGGTGAAACACCTGGAGGTCCCCAGAACAAGCTGTGCAATATGACAAATACCTGCAGCAGGAACAGTTTTAACCAAGAAAAATGCAGATATTTCTTTCTCCCCATTCTCACACTTGATTCCCAGACTTAAATATTTAAATGGCTGCACTAGTTACTCACTGAATTATTTTCTATGAAAGCATTTGCTTTACATCTTGCCTCATCCAAAATAAGCTTTAGCTCCTTGCCCACTGATTTCCCAGTACCCTGGGAAATCAAAACACACTCAACAAATATGATTTCTTTCTCAGCTCTGAGTTGACTATATTATCTTGAATTAATTAATTCTCTGAAAGCTTGAGAGCTGTGTTATGGATTGCCTACAATTATATAAATGGTCCCAGACATTGTTTGGCAACTGTCTGGTGTCCCTACCAGTCTGAAGATTATTTAAGTCTCTAAAATCCTGGATTGCTGTCAGTTTAAAGGAACTTCAAGGGCCCCTGTAGTCCCTGTGGGCAGAGCTGCATCCCTGGGACTTGATACACATCTGGGAGAACTGGATATAGCCTGGAAATGTATTGTCAGGGTCTTTGCCATTGTTCGCTGCTGATGGATGCTGGAAGGTCACATTGGAGAGGGGAGGGCAGCAGGGCTGTCTCAGATACTTGGCAGAGAACAATCCCAAGGGCTGGGGCTGAGCCAGGGGCTGGGTTTGCCAAAGCACTGCTGGTGACTGTGGCTGCCCCTCGGGAGGGGTGGGGTGGCAGGGGTGGGATTGCTCAGGGCTGGGGGGATGTCAGGAGCTTTATAAGCACTCTGAGAGTGGCAGGGCCGGCGCTCCCTGCTCTGGGGGAGGCACTGGCAGGAGGGCAGCAGGTGAGTCGCCATCCCCGGGGCAGTGCCAGGCTCTGGGATGGCCCCGGCACCACCATGGGGTGTTTGCTGCCCTGCTCTCTGTACAGTCCTGAACTCCAAACAGAAAGTGCTTCTGTCAGGGCAAGGGAAAGAAGAACTGGGCACAGAGTGGCCAATGCTAAAAATAACAAAGGGGCTTGATGATACCTTCAGTATAAAGGTTATTTAAACAGCTAAAATTTTAGGAATGGAAAGAAACGTTTAATGTCATTTTTACAGTTTTCTGCACAACAAGGACTGTGTGTTTAGTAAAGCGTTTTATTAAAGATTTCAGTGGGGCTTTTGCAGTATTTGAAGGCACACTGTCATGTTTAAAGAAGATCCATCTGAGGTGAGATAGTTCTCTTTCAGATAAATTGCCTTAAAATATAGGAAGAGTGGCTGAAAATGTGGCATTTTGAGCTATTTTCCATGGATTGCTTTCCTCAGTCCCACAGGGCTGTTGGTGTAAAATGCAGGAGCTGCTCCTTGGGCTGGGCTGGGCCTGTCCATTGAATCAAACAGAACAAAACTTTAATACAATAACAGCTTACACTCCTCTGCTTGATAATTTTTGCAACATTGTGCCCTTGAGGGTGAGTGAAGTTAATCATATTTAGTTTAAGAGGCAACAGACATTCATGGCTGATACTGGAGTTATTAATGCTGTCTAATTAATACACCCATTAAAGATTTGCAAGATTAATCTAGCAAGGAAATTATAATCAAGTTCAAATTGACATTTTCTCTAAAATGGGTGCTCCAGACTTAAAGGAAAGATTTTCAAGAGAGTGCTGTCGTTAATAAGAAATCCCAGGCAGTATTATTTGTATGAAGTAGAAGGCTGAGGGCTGGTGGGTGGGAACAGCGATTTTGGGGCCGTGAGGGGGAACTGAGGCGCCATTTCATGGCATGGTAAGGGTGAGGAAAGGCTGGGGGCCGGGGCAGCCATTTGGGGGCACTGAGGGGGGACTGAGTTGCCATTTTATGGCATGGTAAGGGTGAGGAAGGGCTGGGGGCCAGGGCAGCCATTTTGGGGCCGTGAGGGGGAACTGAGGCGCCATTTCATGGCATGGTAAGGGTGAGGAAGGGCTGGGGGCTGGGGAGGCCATTTTGGGGCCGTGAGGGGGAACTGAGGCACCATTTCATGGCATGGTAAGGGTGAGGAAGGGCTGGTGGGTGGGATTGGCCATCTTGGGGCGCTGAGGGGGGACCGAGGCGCCATTTTGGGACACATTGCACTGGCGGCCATTTCGTGACATGGTACGGGTGAAGAGGGGCTGGGGGTTGGAGCGGCCACTTTCGGGCACTGAGGGGGGACTGAGGGTGCCATTTTGTGCTGTGGTAGTGATGATGAATGGCTAGTGGACAGGAGGGGCCATATTGTGGCACTGAGGGGACTGAGGCGCCATTTTGTGATGCGGTAGGGGTGAAGAAGGGCTGGTGGGACAGGAGTGGCCATCTTGGGCCGTGAGGGGAGACTGAGGCGCCATTTTGTGTGGGTGATGACAACGCCCAAAATACATGTCCTTGCCTTCACTCTATGCCTGCCGGCACCCACCACCTGCCCTTGCATCAGTGTGCCCAGGTGGTCAAACAGGCCATGGCACCCTGGCTTGTGTCAGAAACAGAGTGGGCAGCAGGCCCAGGACAGTGACCAGGCCCTGCACTGGGCACTGGGGAGGGCACACATGGAATCCTGTGTTCAGTTTTGGGCCCCTCACTACAGGAAGGACATTGAGGTGCTGCAGCATGTCCAGAGAGGGGCGATGGAGCTAGTGAGGTGTGTGGAGCACAAACCTGAGGGAGAGGGCAATGAAGGAGCTGGGGGTGTTCAGCCTGGGGAACAGGAGGCAAGGCTAGAAACTTTAATGATATCTTGTCAAAATTACCACATTGCAGAATTTCAGAAACTTCTCAATTTGTGGATGTACCAGTGGGTGCAATGAACTCTGAGGAAATACTCTGAAGATAGTCCTATTTTCAGTAAGACTCCTGTATTAGCCAGGGGCTGCCAGGGTGGGAGAGGCTGGAAATGGGCTCTTTAGTAAAGGCAGCATTCCCCAAGTGTCTGGGGGAGATCACCAGGGCTTCCAGCAACCTGTATTTTCTCTTGCTCGGCTTCCTGCCCACACATAACATTTAGTTTCAAGCAGTGCACCTTCCATGTCACATGTTGATAAAATTATATCCATTACAGAGCCCCACATTTAGGAGATTGCAGCTTTTCAGCTGCTGTGTTGTGCTGTAACAGTGTGTGGGACAGAGAGGAGTTCATGTGTGCAGTTCTCCTTCAGCACTCTGTATTTATGTCTCTGGGCACTTGGAGGTGTCTGTTACATCAGCATTAATGATGAGACTGCTGACCAGGCTTTTTAGAATTAGTTAAACCCAAGATGTATTGGAAAGGAAAATCCCTGCACAGAGCCACTCTTTGTGTAGTGTAATTGTGTGGTTTAAAAGTTTCAGCCAAATTTAGCTTTACAGTGATTGAAAACGGGAATATAGCCATGCATTTTGGAAATAACTTGTTTGTAAAATCTTAGCTGATTATCATTAATATCAGTCTAAAAACCTTAGCATGAATTTTCGGTAGGTAGTGCAAAATTTGATGAGTTGCATCTGCTTTTCTTTCCATTGTTTTACCATAATTTACTTAATAGGAGTTCGAAGGTGGGGAATGTACTACTTTCTAGTAGGTGATAGAGATTTTCAGAAGTTGTTTGATTTTTTTTTACCAGCAACTGCCTCAGAGAACAAGAAGTGCTCTGTGATCCATATTGAACCTGAACATTGATTACCTCGTGTCAAATTGGGCTCGTTATTCAAGAAGATGACAAAAGTAAGTAACTATGTTCTTACATAAACCCAAATCAAACATTTCATTGTAGTTACAATATATCTGACACAGGTCCAAGGGGAAGGAAAGATAATCATTTGCATATTTTAATCTGGAGGTTAAGGACCCCTGTCAGAGTGACAGCCTGGTCTGGGTCAGCCAGGACACAGAGAGAGGAGAAAAATGATTGCAAAAGCAGCTCACAACAAAATGACATTAGTCTGATTGTCACTTAAGGTTGTCTTCATGCCTGTCTGTATGGAGGAGCTCGGCCTGGAAGGGAAGGAGGGAAGGAACAAATACGTCTCAGTAAGGATCAAAAGGTAATTTTCTCTCCTCAGTAACAGCAGCAATTGTAATATATATTTATGGAGATGCCACAAGGCATATCCCCACTGCAAATACCAGGTGTCCTTTACCAGCAGCTCTGCAGGCACAGGTACAGCTACAGGGTGTGCTCACAGACGGGCTGAGGGAGAGCACGAGGAGAACTTAATGAAATAACTCTCTGTGACACGTTGATTTTGAAGGCAAGAGGGCAGGAAGGCATTTCCAGCAGAATTAAAGCCTCTCTGGTGAGGCAGCTGCAGGGTGGGCTCGTGTGAGCTCTGTCAGGATCAAGGGTAAGCTGGAAGTGTTTTCCTTCTCTGAGCAACAGCAATGTGAGCTTTGGTGCCTGGACCAGCTATACATTCCACTGTCCCACAGCAGTGCTGAGGGGACAGGAACCTGGTGCAAGACCTGCACATGAGCTGTGCTTGCTGTGCTTACAGGCAGAGGTTTCAATTCTTCTCAATCTCATGTGCTTTCAGTTGAGTTTGCACTAACCAGAGCGTGGCAGCAGGAAGAACAAATGTTAGTTTAAACTGGGTGAGGTTTAGGGCAGATTGTCATCTTGGCCCATCATCTTCCACAAGGACCAGGAAAGCTCCTTTTTCTGCCTGAACAGGCCGTGGGAGCAGCCCCTGAGTGGTGCAGGACCCCCCTGTAAGAGGCAGGAGGGATCTGCCTGTCCTGGTGGCCCCTCTGCTGGTCCTGCAGGCTGAGAGTGTTTGCTCAGAGCAGTGAGGCAGAGCCAAAACCAGCCAGTGCATCGGGGGGGGCTCTGAATCAGGAAGGCTCCTGAATTGTTATAAATGCACCATGGTTTCAGTTGTTAGGGTCTTCACTGATTTTGGTACTTGGAAAAGAAAAGCTTTCTGACCATATTGTACCACTGATTGGTTTGGAAAGATGAAGCGGATCCTCAGAGTTGTGTGTCTAAGCAGGGCAAGCAGTGTCAGCCTTCCTTTCCATATTAACTAACAAAATCACTCTAGATTATAGAAAGACAGAAGACAGAAAGAGTAACTCTTACATGAATATGCTGAACTCAGAAAATCTTCAGGGGAAAAGAGGCAGGAAGGCTTCTAATCCCATGGAACAGCAAAGTGGAAGTGGGGTTATTTTGGAAAACTTTCTTTTGTACATTTGGTTGCAGAAGAATACCTGGTGAAAAGCAAACATGGTAGCTGAGTATCCAGCTCTGCTGTGAGATGTATTTCATTTTATATCTGAGATGCTTCTGGGAAGTAGAACTCTGCCTCAAGAAATATGCTGTTAAAGTAAAGGCAATGCCTTCTGTGGCAAACCAAGACACAGTATGCCTTTGTTTTCTGTAGATTCTAAGTGTGGTATAGACCTTTAGCTTTGTTACATGACTTTACCTCTCTGCTCCAGCAAAACACATACCCAACCTCACACTTGCAGCAAACAAAAATCCAGAGGATCACCCTCAAACATCTTTACAGACTTTTGTCTTAAGCAAAGACCACAGTGGTTCAGTGGTGACAACCTTTACTCTAGAAGATGAGCTCAGCAAATGAGAGAATTCTGCTTTAGTCATAATGCCACAAATACCCTGGAAACACAGAGAGCTCCCATTTAACCTAAGCTGCTCTTGGCAGCAGGCACATTCTAGGACATTTATGCCTTATTTATTTACCAACCAAATGTTTATATTGCACAACTTTCTTCAGCTAGAAATGTGGCTGTGACACTGAGCCTCAGATATTTCTGTCCAGGGACTGGTGTGGCAATAGAGCAGTCCCTGGCACTGCACCACGTGAGGGGACGTGTTTGTAAGTGGGAGTGATACACTTCAAACAGAATGTGCTACCATAGAGTAAGAGCTGATGAATGGTCAAAGATGGAAATTAAACACTGCCTTCTGACAGGAAGAGGGGCCGTGGGCACAAACTGAAGTGAAGGAAATTACATTTACACATAAAAAGCCCACTTTTTTAGACAGTGAGGATGATCAAACACGTGCCCAGAAAGGTTATGGAGTCTCCATCCGTGAGGATATTCCAAACCAGTGAACATCCTGAGCAACCTGCTCTTTCTGACAACCATCAGGTGTATCAACCACTTCTCCCAGTTTTGTGTCATCTGTGATGTTGACCAAAGCAAGGCTTGGACTAAGTGACCTCCAGAGGTGCCTTCTCACCTCAGCCATTCCATCCCTCTGTGCCACAGCTCTTCCCTGCCCTTGCCAGCCATGAATTCCCTGTGTAGGGAGGAGAAAAGGGAGGGACTGGGACAGAGAGAACAGCTGTGAGTGTGGGGGTTTGTCAGTGTGGTTTGTGGATACATCCAGGGCTTGGGGTTTGGCTTTTTTTTATTGAAAGTAAAATAAATGGAGAGGATGGTGTTTTCCTTCTCCCTCATCTCCAATTCAATGGCACTGCACTGCTGGCAGTTTAATCTGACAGTGGAGCAGACAATAGTTGTAAGGAGAAGTGGAATTACATTTTGCTCCCCTTTAGTTTAGGCAAATTTTCAAAATTAGGTGTTAAAATGCAAAACCACTGTAAGAATGAATTAAAATGCAGAAATTGCCAGTCACAGGAAGCTGCACAATTCTAATTCTAAACATCATTAGGAAAAAAAAATAACATTCTGTGTCTAACGATCTTTTTTTCTGAGGGGGAGTGGAATGGTTAATTTGAATTACAAAAAACCCTTGATAACCCCCCACACATCAATTTACCTGTGAACAAAAAGATTCACACAGAGAAAATGGGACTTGGGACTATTTGATAAATTACTGCAGACTGCTTGAATATTCCATTAGCAAAATAATAGCTCGTTATGGAACCCAGAAGAATGTGGTATAATTATGACAGTACCATCCCCCCCACAGTGTGGGGTAAGGGGAATGCAAATATTAGAAATGATAGCTACTTAACCACAGCTTGGAGATAGGCCTGGAAACAAATGGAGGGGTTCTATGATCTCAGGCATTCATAAGGATTTCTCCAATGTCAATGCCTTAAATTGCTGACTCCATTCCAGCCTGCTGAAGGTCACATTATTAATAGTCATCTTTATTGTGGTGGGGCACAAGAGCCAGAGAAGAAGGAGGAGGCCCTTTGCAGAGGAGATGTAAACAAAGAGCAATTGAGAGCCTCTGCCCCAAAGTTCTTACCAGCTAGAGCTAAACAAACCAGGCAAAACAAAAGGCTGCTGCAGTTGCACTAAACAGCATTTTAGCCTCACATCTGGTTTTGTTTGTTCGGGCTTGGGAGGTCACTGTGGAAGTCAATGGACTGGGAACCAACCCGAGTAAGGGACCTCAGAGAGGGAGTGGGGTGAGGGGTGAGCCGTGACAAATGAAAGTCATTGCAGCTTTAGAAACTGCTCTCAGTCTGAGCTGCATGTGCAGTTGTGGTGTGGCCACAGCTCCTGCCACGGGCCTGACCCAGAGTGCGCTGCTGTGGCTGTGCCTGGCAGTGAGCAGCTTGGCACATGGTGCAGAGGGACCCCTGAGAGTCACTCGGGGTGCCCTGCCTGGTTCCAGCTCCGTGGGCCGAGCTCCTCCAGCTGGCAAACCCCACACAGTGCCCTCACCCTGCTCTGCTGTGGGGCACACATGGCCCCCTCACCCTGCTCTGCTGTGGGGCACACATGGCCCCCTCTCTCTGGCCATTTATGTGTGTGTGGGAAAGCAAACTGGAACAAGTAAAGATGTGGGGTTTGGGCCCAGTGCCTCAGAATTCAAAGATTTCATTATAAACATGGGCCAAACTGAGCTCACACTGCTCCATCTGCACAGGAACAGCTCTCAGTGGTTACACAGGGCCTGGGTCTGCCCCAGGAAGAAATCTGTGTTCAGCCTTTGCTTCTTCCCGTATTCTGCTGTAACAGTCAGAGTCTGCATAATTTATTCCCTCCTCCTTCAGAGTGAGTAGCTGGTCAGTCATCACTGTGTGTTATTGGAGGTAGAAAACACATAAAAATAAACCTTACAGCATTTTCCGAAAGGTCCTTAAAGTAATAGAATTTGAAAAGATGTTTAAGAACATGGTTTCAATTGGAATAAAAAAGGTTGTTTTATTGAAAGCGCTTCCATCTACCTGGGTAGTTCCCCATACTAGTCCTGGGCTGTCGGTGTGGGAGGGAGGAGGGAGAAAGCTGTTTGCCAGCCCTTTCCCTCACAGCCTGTGTGTTAAGGCTGAGGCTGCTTTTCATTTCCCAGCAATCCCACAGCAGCCCTCTGGCCTCAGACCCTGCTCCAGTGCAAACAGGGGATGGCCCTCAGCACGTGGCTGGCTTGGGTTGCCGTGGAGCACAAAACTTTGGGCCTGGGGGCTCAGGCAGCTTCAAAAACCTTGGCATTGTCTGAACCAGTCACTACTGGAGCAGCACCAAAGATCTTGTATGACACACTGGCCACTCTGTCTCACGAGCATAAGAACAGCCATAGAAGCTGCACCAGGATGAAGAATTGAGTGTTCTTTATCTGCTAAAGGACTCTGTACTTCTTTGCATTTTCTAAAGGCTTCCAAGAAAGTAGAAGAGTTAGAAAAATCAGGTGGGAGTATTTCCTTGACTCCAAGGTTTCCACAAATCTCTCTAACCCTCCCAGTCTCAGTTTTAGGAAAAAATTTCCAGGGGGCATTTCCAAAAGAACTGAGTGTCAACATTTATCTATAAAATACAGTCTAGGACAGGCTGTGTGTTTGTGAGAGTTAAAGCATAAATAGAAACGTCCAATGTGATGT
Organism: Sakesphorus luctuosus; assembly: GCA_013396695.1. Taxonomy (NCBI): domain Eukaryota; kingdom Metazoa; phylum Chordata; class Aves; order Passeriformes; family Thamnophilidae; genus Sakesphorus; species Sakesphorus luctuosus. The sequence continues at coordinate 126,699 of VWZD01002873.1, forward strand.
GTTCATAAATATGTAACAAATGCCCTTCTGCTCTCTGGGAAAAAAATAGCCATATTTCTTCAAGGCTGCGGGAATTTAGTTTCATCTGTGAGGTGCCAGAATGTTAAATGTGACATTCAATAAACCACCTAGGAAAAGCTAAACAGTGCTAATCAAGCCATTTAATCTTTTGGAGTTAAGAGCTGCAGTAGGAGAATAAAAGGTATAATTAATAACTCCAGCTGGGAAAGTAAGGCAGAGTAAAAACAGGAGCAAAGGCAAACATCTGGTCTTTGTTTCATGAAATATTTACCATGAAATCAAAACTTTTTTCCACCCTTGTGAAATGTGCAAAATTTCCTGAGTTCTAAGCCTTAATACTGGAAAAAGTTTGCACCTGCAAATAAAAATGAGCTTTTCACACACACCTGACCTTGCACGTTGAAATAAATGCATGGGGGGATGTGTGTGTGTGTGTGTGTGTGCCTGTCACTGCCTCTCTGACTTTGTCCTAATGTAAACTCACAAATTATACCAAAGTTTTAAATTCTTACAAGGATATCACCTCCTTTTTTATTCATAGTGCATCTGCCTTCCCCAACAATTAAAGTTTAATGAGCAACAAAACACTGATCAGCCTCGTTTAGCTGCTCTGTGCTGAGCTGCTTTTGTTGCCAGAGTTGTCCAGATGTTACTGCAGTGCCCTCTGGGTGCCCTGCTCTGTGCTGGGGGTGTCCCTTCACAGAACTTTCCTACAGAACAGGAGCACGTGCCCCTTCTGTGGGTGGGCATCTGCAGGAGGGCTAAAGGGAAGCATCTTGGCAGAGGTCACAGAGGAAATAGCACAGGGAGGGATGAAACAGGCTTTGGGACTCTGTGAGAGGTCAGTGCTGTCCCTGTGTGAGCCCTGTGGGTGCTGCCCCTCAGCTGTGCTGCGGGCACGGGGGCTGTGGGGCAGCCTGGGCAGGCGCTCAGGGTGGCCGTGCCAGCCACACACTCCGTGCAGGACAGTTTAGCCCAGCGCTGGCGTTTCCAGCTGAGTGAGCAAGGCAGAAGGAGGGCTGTCCTGGCCCCCTGCCTGCCCATGGCCATGTGACGCTGGGCGCACACAGGCAGCTGTCTGCAGCCCTCAGAGCTGAGTGCTCAGCCAGGGACACTCGCTGACAGGCGGTACTTAAGCTGCTCCCATCTTTTTTCTTCATGTCACTGATAATGATACTCTCATTCTTCTCAAACTGTGTTCCTTTGGCTGTGTTTGGATAGCAGGGTTGTTATTGCAGGGGTCTGTGCTATCCTGTGAGAGTGTCATTTCTGCCAGAGAATTTCCCCCTAAATTGTGGGGTTGGGTACCTTTACATATTTTCTAATGATCATTACTGCTCTAAACCACAAGACTGTCCTTAACCACAGTGGTGAAAATCGGTGTAGCTTTTTGGGAGTTCATGAGAATGTTTGCAGCTCATACCAGCTGAAAATCTGCTTTTCCATGACTTGAAATATGAGACAGTACATTTTTTTTTTCAAAGTAAGAATTTTATTATTTTAGCAGACATGAAGGACCTTTTCAGGATGTTCTACAAGACAATAACTGATCTGAATTTGAAAGCACTTCTTTTTTAAACAAAAATCTGCAGTAACCTATATCAAATCTGAAAAGTCTTCTTTTATTCAAAAATGTTACTGTATTCTTCTCAAATTTATATATCAGGCAAACCTACTGTAAACTGGGGATGACTAAAGGTGCCATGTGTGTGCTGATATCTCTGAAGACTGGAGTACAGGATTAAGGGTTAGATTTCTACAATGTTTCTCATGCAGTTTCTTTCCTTTGAGCCTTTGGTGGGAGCACTCCTGACATAGGACAGCATGAAGTGTAAGAAAATGAAAATCTATTTCTAAAGCAGTAACTAAGCTTTTTTAACTTTTTTTTTAAAAGCCCCTCATTTGCTCTTTGAACTTCATTTTGCTAAAGAAAATGCCATAGTTTAAACCACACAGGTAATTTACCAAGAAAACCATTATTTTTCCAGTATCTGGTCTGCAGACAACTGATGTGACTGAGTGGCCAAATACCCACAACTGGGCTCTGAGAAACATCCACAGACCTGATTTTGTGGTCAGCATTTTCTAATGCACTTGATGTTCTGGAACAGTAAAGGTCTCAACAATTTCTTCTGAGATTCCTATAGCCTTGTGTAACATGTTTGACTCATGCCTGTAAGATGGTTTGAACAACAATTTTTCAGAGATTGACATTTAATAAGCACTCTGTAAGTAGGTCCTTGAGGTGAAAAGCTGTGTGAGAATCATTCCTGAATTTTCCTCAACCAAACCTCACATTTCAAGGGATTTTTCAGGTCCAGCAATAGTGTGTAACAGCTTTGGGGCTCAAAGCACAGGAGTGCTGCACACATTATAGCAATTACAGTGTGCTGAAGGCAGCCCTGGCATCATTCGTGCCAATGGTCAAAAGTCACTTCCAAGACTCTTTACTCATTTCCAGGTTCAGAAAAGTTCATCCCATGGGGATGAGTTTCCTGCCCTTTCTTTGCTGTGAATAACCAGCACACCCACTCACAGCCACATCCAGCCAGTCCATGGGGCAGGACTCCTGAAATAATCCATACAAACTCAAAATAGTAGCCTTTATTTACACAGAAAACAGAAATGACATGTGTTTTTCCCTTTCCTTTCTTTTCTCAAGATGAACTGAGTATCTTCTGTGAGTGTCACACTTCAGCTCTTCCAGAACCCCAGGCTGAATCTCTTCCCCCATGCACCTGGACCCCACTCCACTGGGCCTCCCAGCCAGCACTGCATTAGCTGCTATTTCAGGGAGAAGGGGCTTCTCAAAATTGCAAGGAACACTATTAAATAAAACCAGCAACCGGTTAGGATTTACTGCAGAAGTCTGTAATACTTGTTCCCACTGCACTCTGCCTGGGCAGAGATCTCCCTCTAAGACAGTGCTTTGCAATTTATGTCTCAGCCTCCATAGTGTCAGTGAGACATGAATATATGCATGAAGAGCAGCAGTCAATGTAATTAAAGTGGCAAAGTGATAAATGCATGGCCATTTTGCCTGGTAATATTGTGTATTTAACAGGTTTATTTGTTCAACAGTTCCTACTTTAATTATATTTTGCCAGTTGGGAATTTGAGGCATATAACAATCATAGCTCTTCCATGAATATTATTCTTAAAATAAGTGTTCATGCATTATTAAAAATGCACGTGTTTGCTCATCTATTTACAGTGATTTTTTACTCTTTTTTAGAAACACTGAATTTGTTATTTTTCCAAGAAACCTGGAAAGAAAATCTGTTGGAAGAAAGGATGCAAGGCAGATTTCCTGCTGTGGATGAGCTCTCCTTAGGATTCATGGCATGTTTTACAAGACAGAAGCCAGAGGTAGGTGTCACTCTGAAGGGATGGCCCCAGAACCTTCCATGGATCCTGAGAACATACAAAAACAGTGAAGGAAAATAGACAAGAAATTTGTGTAGCAACAAAGGGACAGACAGCAAGGGGTAGTGTCAAACCCAACAATTGGTCTGACTGGGTTTGGTCTCCATTGTGACAAACAGTCCTTTGGAATATTTGCATGTTCCAGCAATGCAGTGGTGGGTTGTACCTGCCCAGGATGCAGTGCCCTCGCTGGGGAGAGCTAAAGGCAGACTGGGAATGCACTGCTGCAGCTCAGAGCCTCAGAGAGCAGTCTGAGCAGCTCTAATTATACAGGCATGGCAGTTCCAACAGTTGCCTGGCCAGGAGTTACTGTGACAATGTTTAACTGCAGATAAGAAACCACTATGGACCTGTCACACTTCCCCCAGTAACGAGTTCAGCATCAGTTTAAAAGGAAGTGCAGCTCCTGAAGCAAGGGCTGTGTCATAAATTACAGACCTCCTGCACACAGCACAGGGGCAGCAACAGTCCAGCAGGCAGGGGGTGTGCTGTGCACTGCCAGTGGCACCAAACCAGCACTCCACAGGCTTTAACTAACCTGCCAAAGCTTCTTTATTCCCTCACATCCAGGGCAGGTTGGAAACACTTGGTGCTCTACTCCACTGCTGTCCACAATTAGCAAAAGTGTTTATTTAAAGCTTATGGGAGAGAAGGAAGTTGTCTGATAAAAAGCACTGCACTGTCTAATCCCTCAGACAGTGGAAAACAATCCTGCGACCAAAGACCTGCTCTCGTTAGTTCCCTTGTGCGTGCACACATTTGCATGTGTGTGTGTATTACTCTAGGTGAGTTTCTTGTTTTGTCTCTAATTAATTACAAAACCCATTTTGGAATTAAAATCTTGTAAGGAGTCCTGATGACTAAAAAAGTCATGGTGTACACATTCAGGAGAAAGCAAACTGAAACAATTGAACAAAAATCCCATGATGATACCCTGATGCAATAGCTAATGAAATGAAGAAGAGCTTTACACTAAAAACCAAACCCAAGGAAGGATGCTTTCCCAGCTAGGAGCAGCTGCATAGAGTGCATGAATCATGTCTGCTGATGTGAATGAACGTGACATGGTACCAGGAACATGGGAGGGCACTCCTAAGGACTTTCCCCAGTTCTGTCATTGTACTTAGGCTTGTCCTTCATCTCTCCTTTCCTTCTTTTGGAAACCAGGTAAGCAGAAAACATGTGCAGATTTATCACAGTAGTATTTACCAACTTATAGTCAGATGATGATATTGCCCTTGTAAATTTGCACAAAAGAGTGAGGAGAAGGTTCTTCTGTGAATGGAACAGCTGAAAGCAGGATGAGAGGCTGAGTGCACAGAGAGCACACCAGAGAAACGGGGAAATGTCAGTGGAAATGTCACACGTACATGTGCTCTGAAACCCCACCTGTGCACATACATGTGCTCTGAAACCCCACCTGTGTACATACCTGTGCTCTGAGACACCACCTGTGTACATACATGTGCTCTGAAGCCCCACCTGTGTACATACATGTGCTCTGAGATACCACCTGTGTACATACATGTGCTCTGAAACCCCACCTGTGTACATACATGTGCTCTGAGATACCACCTGTGTACATACATGTGCTCTGAAACCTCACCTGTGTACATCCATGTGCTCTGAGATACCACCTGTGTACATACCTGTGCTCACTGAAACCCCACCTGTGTACATACATGCGCTCTGAGACACCACCTGTGTACATACCTGTGCTCACCAAAACCCCCCTTGCAAAACCATATAAATATTTCAGTGCCTTAATTGCAGTAACTCAGTCTCATAACATTGCTGTGATGCAGCTTAAAGGCTTCATCCTGCTTTGTGGAGCACCCAAGGAGTGGATTTTCTGTGGCTTGGTCAAGCTTACAGTGCAATTCCACAAAGCAGCCAGGAGAGGATACAAATCCACAAACACTTTTGTGCTTCTGCAACACCTGAACCAGAAACACTGTTCACTTCACACTCTGCATTTATCAAGTCAGGGGAGGAATGTAGATGAGACAGATATGTAGAAATAATGGTACTCCTTCCTTCTTTATCAGTGAGTGAACCAAGGCTGAGTAACACGTATCAGACACAGCAATGTGTGTGTGTGCATGCTCAGTATTATTAATTACGGACATCTTCAGCCATCTGCATCACCTTTAGCCTGATAGTATATATAGACCCAAATGCAACACTCTGAGTGTAAAGGAAATGCACTTTTATGAGGCTATATCTGGAATTAATGGCAATAGTTCCAGGCTGTCTAAAGCTGAGAGCAGCCCTCCCTATGGCTGATGACTGTCCACCTGCCCCAAGGATGAGAAGTGCAGCATTCAAGCACTTCTAGGTGAACAGCACCATCCTAATGCATCCCTGCAGCAAAATCTGCTGGATATGAGCAAGAGGCCCTACTGCTCTTACTCTGTTTGTGTTAGTGGCTTCCACTGCATCCCTTCTGCATGTGAGAGTGTGAGGAAGGGGGAAATGTCGTTCTGGTTCCAGCTGTCAGTTTATGCATATTCAGTATTTATGTGGCGCTGCTTGAGCAAACCTGTGATTCATGGTAAGTGCCATCCCTCTCTGCACAGCCCCTTCCTCAGTGGCAGAAATGCAGTTTCCAGTGGTGTAAATCTCACACAACACACAGTCGGGGCCCAATCTGGCTCTTTTCACTTTCATGCTCCTTGTGTCGTGCAGCAGCACCAGTGACTATCAGCAAAGGTTAGTTTTATATGTTGTGTACCAAATATTCCCTGAAGGTGTTCCTCAGTAGTGCTCTGCACCTTACTGTGAAGGTATTGCAGTTCTCTTCTGGAAACTCACTTTATTCTGCAGTTTTGGCACAGTGTTTTATCCCCAGACACCTCCCCTTTTATAGCTCCATAATTGCTCCTTAAACCTGGGCTGGAGCTACCAAAAAATGGCATGAGCTTTGGCAGCTGATCAAGTTTAAATAAACACAGTAACACAAATACTGTGTTGTCAAATGCTTAGGCATTGTCTGATCTCCTAAGATTTAAAGTACATTGAGGTTTCCTTTCTTCTATAGTGCTACTTCATCCTTCTAAAAACCTAAATCAAAAATAATTCAATCATAGACATTTTAGAAGCCTTAATTGATGATTTCAAATCAGCAGTATATCAGTGAATTAGGAAGTAGTAAATTTCATCTGGGCATAGCTTTGAATATTGGGGTTTTACTTGTTTTTACTGGAATATAGAAACTTTATCAAATTTTACCACCAATACTTATCCAATTGGTCTGGAAGCCTTCAAAATTTTCCAACCTAAACACATCCCAAAGTGCCTTAGTAACTCAAAGGAAGCCCCATATTTGTAACTGTTTAGGAACTAAAGTAATGGCCATCATTGGAATACCAGTGTTTGTCCAAAGAGAAATAGTCTCTTCTTGTTCCCACCCAGGGCATGTTCCCAGCCATGCATGTTCCTGCCGACAAAGAGCCACAAGGGGAGATCAGCTTTGCCTTCCCATCTAAGTGGGGGGCTGCCCGTGGCAGTTCCTCCTGTGCCTGCCACAGCCTGGGCCAGTCCTGGGCACACGGTGCCTCGGGGGGCTGGCTCTGGCACTCTGGCACTGCTGGCAGGATAGACATGGCACAGGTTGCTGGAGCCAGTTGTGCTTGTGCAAAAGGGCAAAAATTAACCCCCACATCACCTCAAAATTACATCATTCTCTTGCGCTTCTTCTCAGAAATTCTTCATAAAAATTGCCATCAGAAAATGTGGTTTGTGGAGCCCAGAATGCATTACTGAGGCTCTTCTTCTGAATCAGAGCATGTCTGATGAGTTGCACAGTGCCTGTCTGGTGTGACTGACTCCTGGACACGTGTCCACCCTCCCCACCTGTGTGACAGACGCTCAGGGCGTGTTTGGGCTGCAGTCCAGGGCACCCAGGAGCAGTGGCTGTAAACTGGATGCTCCTGTGCCCCTCACACTGGGCCAGTAACTCCCTCCAGCAGTGCTGTGCTGGCACCTTGCCAGCCTCTGGCATCTCAGCCCTTCTAAGAAACAGGCAATTTTGGAAATTGGATTTCCTTTTAGATGGGAACCTGTTTATGCTTGAAAAATAAGAATTTTCCTGAAAATAGTTTTTTAATATTGGATAGATTTCTCACTTCTTTAATTCCAACCCCTCTAATTGCAATTACACTTTTTATAAGCTCCATAAATTAGTCTGTAAACAGCAAAGCTGTAGATGATCTAACATCTAAATTAGGCATTTATGGGATCCTGTGCCTCATTCTGTAGCACCCTGGGCACCTGCATGTGAGTCCTTTATCTGTGTGATATGAGTACTGGCTGCCTTCTGCCAGTGGGAACCTCAACACAGAGAAGCCTCCCTCTGGCTGAGCAATTAAATGCTGTGCCAAGTGTATCTCAGCTGGAAATGGCTTGTTCCACATCTTCCAAATCTCCCAGGAGTTGTTTTGCCTTCCAAAGGTTGTGAAATATCTGGGTCAGCAGGTATAATAGAAAGGCAAATGGAAAAAAAAATCTATTTTTGCAACTCCTGAGCCCCATTCCCAGCAATTTATTGAAATAAGATGTCATGCATGCACATGTATAATTGAGTTCAGATGTGTGATAAAGTTGCCAGAGAGATGCTCAGCAGCAGGAACTGTGATTTTTTCAGATGTGCACTTCTCCCACCCCCTTGGCCTGCAGAACAAGCCTTGGCCCTGAGTGCAGTGTGCTCCATGCCCTGGCACCTGCTGCTGTGCCTGCTGCCCCTCAGCTGAGCAGGACGGGAGGGCTGGTGTCACCACGGTGTCTGCTGTGGGTGGCCCTGCTCACTTTGTCCCTCCTGTCACCATGGCTTGGCCCTGCTCCCTGTCTGACACTGAGCTCTCTGGCTCTGCAGGAGCACCAAACAGCAACGTGGGATCTGTGCTGTCTGGAACAGTGCTGAGCTGCCACAGAGAGAGCCCCTTTCTTTGCCTCTGCTCGCAGTGAGTGCAGATCAGGCACTGCCCTCTGACCTGCTCAGCTCTGCCCAGCTGGAGGGCACTTCTCTCTCTGTGCCTTTAGGTGCTGGCAGGCAGAGCAGGACCCATCAGTTCTGGTGTCTGACTTGTTTTTTTAGCAAAGCAATGGAGCAAATCTCTGCACTTGGACCTGACTTTTAAATGTTGTGTGTCCTTCTGGGGGTGAAAAAGAACAGTGGCCAAGGAAATGCAGCAAGCATTAGAAAATGCAGCAGACTGGGTGGCCAGACAGGGGCTTACAGTAGGGAGCAAAACCTGAGAATTCCCATTTCTCAGCATGACACATTGTTCTGAAACTCGTGTATAAGGTAACAGGGTAAACACAATGAGAAATCTCCTTTGTGTTCCATTACAGTCATTAGAGAAATAGGCCACAAAAGGTAATGGCAATAAAATGGAATACCTTGCAGTGAGCATGTAAATTACATGCTAATGTATGCAAATCACCACACCATGCTCAGTGTCCATAAAACTACAAAATACAGCTAATTAATGGTCGGTAAGATGCTTCATTTTCTATCCACAGAGTTCCAGGGAGGTAGTACATTTTTATAATTGTGGCACACTGGCCTTGGGGAATGCATGGAACACTCAGCTTCTCTCCTCTGGCAAATACACCCAGTGCACTGCAAGTCATTGCCTTTCTGCTTCCTCACCCACAGTCTGACTCTGAGAGCAGTCTCTGAAATTAGAAGTAAAACAAACCAAAAAGACTCCCAGTTTTACCATTACTTTCTTGTGGAACTAGATCTTATTAATGTTAATATTGCCTCTGTTCAGCAAAATACCTAAACATATTTGGTACCCTTGGCAGATCTAAATGGGCTCAACAACTGAATCCCAAGATAGATACAGACTTCAAGAACCCCAAATTTTTAGGTGCCAGAAGAATTCACAGCTCAAGTTCCCAATATAGTGTGGAAACTGCACCTGAGAAAGGGTTCAGAGAAAGTGAGTCATCCAGGGAAAAAGGTGGAGGGAACAAATGGTCAAACCCTGCTGCTGGAAGAAACTAAAGGCACAGGCAAAGTTGTCTGCCCACATTCTTGAATTCTGCAAGGGGCACAGCTCTGGCTTGAGAGCCAAATCTCTCCTGTGCCTGCCATTAATGCTCCCATCTTTTGAGCTCTCCAGCTCCCAGAGTGGAGGGGCCCAGGTCAGGAGTGAGCCACGGCCTGTTCCAGGCATGTGTGAGTGTGGGTGTCCATGTGTGTGTCTGTACAGCCTGAGAGGGAGATGAAAAAAGGAATATTTGAGGGTACCCAAACATTTCAGTATGAACAGTGAGGATCAGTGAAGTTCATCTGAGTTCTCTTCTGCAGTGAAGGTGCAGTAAAGGTGATGAATGGAATATGTCTTAGGTACCAAGACACAGGTTAGAATTTGCCAAATACTTTTCATGAGCCAGCAGTTCTGCTTCTGGAAAGCTGCTCAGTTTCAAAGCAAACATTTGTCTTGTGTGCATGGATGTGTGTATGTATATATGTATATATATATATAAAATCTGCACCTGTTTGGCAAAGCAGTTGAGCTTTGATCAACCTCAGGCAAATGCTTACCTTGCACTTTGTGTAAAAATTAACCCCTGTGCTAAGCATGTGCTGAAGGGTTTTCTGATGTAAGATGGTTTTCAGGAGAGAGGCCCAGAGAGGACAAGTGAGTGTCCCTGTCTGAGACACAAGGAACTGGAGAATGGCATAAAAGAGACACAACATAGATGAAAAAGGATGTAAAATATTCCAAGGGCTTTTAAGCAGAAGGAGGAAAAATATGTATGATAAAAGTATCAGGCTTACAGAGGAAAACAGCATATGGAAGTAAATGTCAGACTAGGAAAAAAGGAAATAGAAGAGCAAATGTCTGTCATGAGAAATGACACTGTATTCTGATAGAAGAAGGAAGGCAGATAGAGAGGAGCACCTGGCCATGACCATCTCTGATAAAATACTCCAGTACTAAAGCTTTTTTGATGTCTTCACAGAGCTTCAGGCTAATCAGTTACACGGAGTTATTTGCATCAATTAGTTACAACAGAGACAATCGGGAATTAAAAGTTTTTCTCTTCATCCCTGTCACCTCTTCACTCTGATCTAAAAGTGCTGGAAAAGCCCAAGGTCTTTACCCGGGTTGTGACCATTAACACATCCTTTTCTGCCTTTCTCCTGTTCCCCTTGCCGCCCTGTGCTGTGTATCTTGGACAGAGCACAGCAAATCGAAAACTGATGGCCTTGTTTCTTCTGCTTTTCTGGCCCAGCACAAGCTCAATACCTGCACAAGAGGGGAGCAGGATTAGATTGGGAAGGAAAACAAAACAGCCTCTGCCAAAATAATAATCATAATATTAGCACACAGCTGTAGGGAGTAATTTTTTGGCATCCAGGGCAAATGCTCTCTGCTCTCTCCCCTCACTCTGTAAGCCTCTTTCTGCTTTTTAGCTTTTCACTGGCTACCAAAGTCTCTGCTTCTCTCAGTCACCTCCCTGTGCCCCTCCCTGCCCCCAGATCCTGTGGCTGCTCCTTGGTGCTGGCAGGGGCAGAAGAATCTGAAGGGACTTGTGTAAGGTGTGTTTGTGTGTTTGTACTCACATGAAAGGGATATTCCTGCAAACCTGAGAAGTGATACAGGGACCTGATGCAATTTTCTTGATCTTGAACTTGTTCATGTGGAGGGAGGAGGAGGGGAAAAGTGAGGGAGAGAGAGAGGGAATGCTGCTCTTGGCAGAAGATGCAGGCAATTGGCTGCTTTATGGCTTTGCCTTGATGTGTGTTTTAAAAACAGCTCAAAATTTGGCACAGAGAGATTTTTCCCACTTGTTTTACTTCTAAATATTCTTCAAAAGCTTCCACGGGATATAGAATATTGCTTTGATCAGATGGATATACTTTGTAGTGAAGTTTGCAGTTAATACTGACTTCCATTCATATTCTGCCAATTTTTAATTTCAGATTTGATTTCAAATTTTCTGTAGCCTATAGACAATGGAAAAACAGGACAATTTCCCCTGTGGATAAGGTTATTTTACTGATGTGGGTTGAAGTTGCAGAAGATAAGGAAGAGTGAGAGAAGAAAATATTATCAAACTTGCTTCTTCAGCACAATGTAACCTGACCCAAAGGCTGAGTGTACACAAGGGGTGTCCCACAGACCAGAATGCTTTGGAAAGGATTCCCAGCTTGAATCACATTCAGATAAAGGCCCACACGTGCATTCTTACCTAGCCCATATCGGAGGGATTCACACTGCTCTGGTGGGGAAGGGTTGAGGGCATGGCCAAGTGTGTGCCCAGCTCCCTGCTCTGCTCAGGCATGGCCCACCTGCTGCCAGCAGCCCTGGTCACACTGCCTGGGCCACTCCTGAGCTCATGGGGAGCCTGGGAGGGAATGCTGGGGTTTCTCTCCCCTAATGCTGGTTTGGGTATTTCCATTACCCAACATCTATTACATGTCCCTGGTACAAAACCCCTCCAGCACTTGAAAACTGTGACTGTGCTGCAGTGAGTGTGAGCCATGAATGCAGAGCTGCTCAGCTTGGGACAGTATTTAGGGCTCGTGGCCTTGTCCTCCAGGAGGTGTTGGTGTTGTATTTCTCACTTCAGCTGCTCTGGGAGGCTGAGGGCAACATTTGTCCTCCCAGTGTGGTTCTGTTCACTTGTTAGACAATAGCAGTGCAGCAGTTTGTGTGTCACTGTCTTTTTGCAATCTATCAGTGATGCAGTGGAGCAGTCACGTATTTTTCATAGGTTGTCCCAGCTGACAAGGTGCTGTTCCTTTCTGTTGCACTTGCAGGGGCTGGTGAATTAGTGACAGACTTTCTAGTGAGGGGTTTTGGGCCTCAAGTCACTAACACAGAGTTGATAATCCTCAGGTATAAAAAGGCTTTTTTTTCCTGAGGCAGTTATACATGGGATGATTTCTTTATCTGTGAGTTAATAGAAGTGCCTAGTGCTGCCTGTACAGCCACAGCAGCCTCTCCTCACTGGCACCAGCAGTGCCTCGCTGATCCCTGGCCCAGGGCATGCCCTGCAGAGAGGGGAGGACAGCAGAGGGGGCAGAGGGCTGCCAGGTGCCCTGCCCTGGGGGAGATGAACCCACTCCCGTGCCACTCAGGGCTAGGAGGATTGCCAGAGGCCACACGGATGCAGGGGCTGTGATCCAAGACTGGTGCCCTCAGCTGGCACCCGGTGACAGAGAATGGTTTTACCTTACAGTGCACATTGCAGGCTCCCACAGGGACAGGCATCCTGTCCTCCAAACACGGGAAAACAGAGGGCCAAAAGCTGATTGCAGGAGGAACAGCCCACCTCTGTGGCCCCTCACAGCAGCTTCTGCAAAAGGCAGAGAGGAGAGTGCACCCAGCTCTCAGCTGCCACCCAGAGTGATGCCACAGCAGCTCAGCAGTGACAGGTGTGCCATTATTGTCACCCTGGGGGGCCGCAGTGTCCTGTGCTTGTGACCTCAGACAGGTTGGATTGTGCAGGCAGCACTGCAGCCCAGAGAAGCCCAGCTGTGCCAGGGCCATGAGCAGCTCAGTGTTTTCTGTTTAGTGCCCACCACAAGGGAATTCATGTAATTTACTTCATGTCAGGACTTCACTTGCCAGTCTGTGAGCACCACCTTGTGCTTTCCAGTATGGTTGGGTGGCACACAGGTGATGGGTGTGAAGAGCACCCCTCCTAGCTAAGCCCATCCTAAACATTCTATTTTTTTTCTTAAATTTTTCTCTGGGAATGTGGCAGTAGGGGCATCCCCTGCTGGCAGCTGGAGGAGGCTCCAGGAAGTGGAACACAACAAGGGGCTCCAGACAGGGGGTGTATGGGGGGCACTTTGGTTGGTGCTGTGAGTGCTCCTGAGGTTTCCCATGTGGTGTTGGCACTCAGGGGAACTCGGGCACCCTGGGAATATAAATCAGAGGTCCAAACAGTGTGCATGCTCAGCCCCCAGAACTGCTGTCTGAGCTGTAGTAGGTGTAGACACAGGAAAATCCAGTGTAGACACAGGAGCTGCTGTCCCCAGAGGGCATTACTACTGCTTTTAACTCCACTTGCACGTGGAGTTTCGGCTGTGGGAGCATAATACACATGGCAAAGCCAAAGCCATGTCACACAAAGGTTGTAGTTCCTCCCCCCAGTTTTCAGCCATGGTGACCTCAGAGAGCACGAGACTCTGTTTTTTATTTTTTTTAATCTTTGTGAAAGGGGTCTTGTTTGCTTGCTGGCCCTTACACACCAAGGCACTGTTGTGTTACTTAATTGTAAATTATGTCTGTTTAAGAAAATGTCAGTGTTTTTTAAAACAGACTAACAGAGCTGGCCCAGACCTGGCTGTGCTGTTTGTTACCCGAGTTGCAGGCAGGCAGTGCTGCCTTCCCCATCAGGGGCACATTCAGGGAGCCCAGTGACTGCTGTACAATGTGGCTTCAGTCCTGCCAGCGAACAGGAGAGTTGTTTCTTTGCCTGCCAGCAGGGCTGGCTGAGCAGTGTCAGTGCTGCTGCAGTGCCGTGCAGAGGGACATCCGTGTGGGCTGTGCCTCCCTCCCAGCGGTGCCTCCCTGCCCACTGGCCACTGGAGTGGCCTTGCTAGCAAAGAGAGGCTGGGGAGGTAAATACAGCTGTGAGGGAGGGATTTGATTTCTCTGACTCCTATCATTTTGCACATAGGTATTTTGTTGCACAGTCCCGAGGAGTTCTGCAAACAGTTACTCAGCTTTTGGGTAGGAGTAAGGAACAAAGAGTGGGTTTTGTTGCAGCCTCTGGGAGCAAGCTGGGAGAGCCTCTAATGCTGTGTGTCCCACTGGGTGCTTCCAGCATGGGGACTCCCTGCAAACCCCAGCTCCTTAGAGAAAGGAGGGGAATGAATTAATTCTGCCCCACCACTGACACCTGTCCTCAGAGAAATTCCTCTTCTCCCATCCCAAAGGGACACTTTCTGTTCCTCAAAACAGCCATAGCAAAAAAAGCCCAGCCAGATCTTTGCTGTCAGTGTCTGGTTCATGTGGAACAACGTCCAAACACGAAGGAGCTCAGAGCAAGAACTGTTGTGTTTGCAATTTTTCATCAGGAAATGCCATAAGAAAATGGCCCAAACATGTGGACTGTTTCCCTCTGGTTGCATAAGCCTCTGGCTTGGCTTTGATTCACCTTAATATCCAGAAGAAATGGGAAGCCATGCCCTGACTTTGCAGTGGCTGCTCTGAGTATTTTTGTTTGTCCACTTGTTTGGAAACACTGCTTACTGCTCCCACTCTGTTCCTCGGGGGAGCTGCTGCCTTGCCTGGGTTTGTTCACCAAACATTGAGGTTGGGCTCTACTCTTCAGGGGGGTCATTTTGGAAGCCTCTAAGTGAGGCTTCAGCCACAAGAAAATGAGAACGATGACATGGATATTTATATTTTCTTACTATGTCATGAGAAAAAAGCTAGCAGAGGGCTTCTGACTGGGTTTGGCTGTGTGGGTATGCCATGTTTGACGTGAAACATGTTTACCACATTTTTTCCCATGAGAATCACAATTTCCCTCATCTGACATTCAGGTTTCTTGTCAGAAGGACTGTGCAGATGTGTTATTTGAGCCACTGTTATTTATGGTGACTCAGAGCTGTGGCCCCTCAGAGCCAACAGAGGCTGAACTCTGATGGCCCTTCTGCCTGTCCTGCTTGACCACAGAGACCTGCCTGGGGCACCAAGGGCTAAACTTTGGGGCTTCTTTTCTGTAGGTATAGCTTTGGAAACTTAAGGGGTTTGGAACAGATGTGAAGTCTCTTCCAAGGGATGTAACAGTGAAAAGGGGCCTGATTTTCACAGAGTGACCAGTAATTACTCTTGAAATCAGACTGACTTTGAAACCTGAGATTCAGACTAGGTGTCCCTAAACACAGCTACAAACTGCCCAAGTACTTGAATGAACCTGCAGTGATATGAGACATATTTCCTAAATGTTCTTCCAAGTCAGAACAGGTTCATCTCTGTGTCCAAGCTGTCAAATTGTACTTCACAGGTGAATGGGAAGATCTATGGCTTTTCTTAAATGTATGACAGGTTTATAGAAATCCCTGTAGTGTGGCCTTTGGATATATTGCAAAAGAGGGGGGAAAGCCCTCCTCCTGTGGCCAGCAGCCACCACCTGATCTGAGCTGCAATCCCCAAAGACTGTGGAGCAAGGACTGCCCTTGGCCAGCCTGGCCTGGGGTGCTGCTCACGGCTGGATTGCCTTGCGTGCAGTTAAAGCCTGATAAGCTCAGCTCTCAACTAAGCCAAAGCTCTTTAACCTCTTGGATCCTTCCAGGCCATATTAAAAAACAAAACCAAACCAAACTGAAGCAAATAAATAAATAAAATCCCCCAAACAACAACCCAAGCAAACCAACAAGCCAGCTCACTCCACCTTGTGCTTTAAGCAGAATTGGGTTAGGTGAGTGACAGCCCAAGAAAAGGCTGTCAGTGTTTCAGGAGAAGATAATGCTCATGGGTCCCTGCTGAACCAACATTGAAGCATTTAGTTCATGACAAAAAAGAGAAAAATGAGATGCTATTTGTCTTTGTTCCCATTTGGGGGGTCTAGTTCCAGACATAAGTGTCTCTAGCTCTGAGAGTTCCCTTTCTGCACTGTTTGGATGTGTGGCCTGTGATGGGAGAGGTGCTCAGATCAGCCACACCACTCTCTGAGCTGCTGCTGCCCTCCCTCCCTCCCTCCCACAGCTTGTAGTTCCCTTCTTCAATTGTGCTGAACAAACCAGTCCATAAAAGCTACAACATATTTCTCAGAAATAGGGGTGTCTTCTAAAATGTGACAAAATCATAAAAAAACAGAAAAAGAAGGCTCTACTGTCATTTCTCACTGAGATCCAGTAGGGCATTCAGGTCCTTCATTTTAAATGTGGGAAGCAAATGGCTCAGGTTCCAGCAGCTGCTTTTTAGATTCTCGTCTCTGTTCTGACCTTACTTTCTTGCCCCTGTTATTGGCATCACTTGTTGTTTAACAGAATGAGAAAGTTCCACAGTTAATTATTTTGCTGTCCAGTCCCTCTTTAAGTCTGTCTCCTTATAACAAAACATGGGATGAGACATCCCTGTGAGTGTTACCTTCATTCCTCAGCTAAACCCCAAGCTTTATCTGGCTGAGGGTGGGATGTCCAAAGGAGCCTAAGGGGGTTAGGGGCTGAGGCTCACTGAAATGCAACAGCCGGTTCCTGGGAAAAAAAAAAATCACATTTTAAACCTTAAATCCTGTGGAAATCTTTTGCTCTCAGGACAAAAAAGTTCTTTAAAGGCTCAGTCTGATTTAAGTTCTTGCCTGCACTCCTGGCCCACTGGAGCCCTGTTCACAGTGTTACTGTGCATATAGACAGCCCAAGACTGTGAAAAACCAGTAAAAGGAATAAATAGGACACAAGGGCTGGAGAAAAAGTTCATGCTTGTTTTTCTAAGCATGGCATTAAAAGCAATGAAAGTCTGTTCCTTTTCTCTTCACTTCTGCTAATGGCTCTCCTTCAAATGGCTGTGGAGGCTTTCAGAAAGGTTCCACAGGAAAGAGAGACCCTTCATGGCAACCCTTGGAGCGAGAGCAGGTTCCCCCCTCTGCCTGTCTGGTGGCCGGAAGGCATCCCTGCAAACCGATCAGAGGGGACACTGGTGTCAGTCAAACCGTTGGAAAACAGGGTTCAAACAAATAAACCTCCGCTGGCTGAAGTCAGGTGATCAGATGCTCACACTGTGCACATATGTTTGTGGTTTGCTGTTATTTTTTAAGATGCATTGGCCTCAGTTCCAAGGGTGGAAAGGACATAAGGAATTTTAATTGCCACTCCTTCTCAAAAATCACATTCTTGAGCAAACCTGGCTTACTGAAGAGATTCATTTAATGTATAGACATAAAAACAAAGCACTATTTTTCCAAAGTTCATCTTTGGAATATGCTTGGCAAGCATAATCCAAAGTTTTCATTCTTTCCTGGTCCCACTGTGACCCCCCCAGCAATCCCAGCACAGCTGAGGAAAACCAAGGTAAGAACAGGCATAAGGCCCAAGGATGACATTGAGCCACTAAAGCTGAACAGGAGGCAGTGAAAGTCACCCTTTCTGGTGGGAGCTGAGGCAGGACATGGACTGATTGTTCTTCAGGGACAGAGAGGGAGCTGATGGGGAGGGGAGGCTGAGCTGGGGTCTTCCTGTTTCCCTTGGCATGCCTGTGACTCCCAGGGCAGCTGGGACCAGGCTGAGGTGGCTCTGCCCATGGAGAGGCAGCAGCACACAGCCCTGTGCAGCCTGCCCTGAGCCCCTGGAATAGAAGGAGCTTTGAGATCCAGCACAGGCCATGGGTCTGGCTGCACATACATGTGATGGCTTTCCAAAAATGAAGTTAAACAGATTCAGAGTTAAATTCCAGCTCAGTACAGAAAGATTTGTTATTGTTGTTGCTATTGTTATTTGCATTTTAGGTGACACTACCCAATAACTCCATTTATCTGGCTAGACACTTATAAATACTTTGTGCTAGCTATTGTACAAATACATTAAAGATCAATCCTGCTCCAAATAGCTTACATAATTTCACACTCCTAATTCATTCAACAAACTTTCTGAAATGTTTCTGAAGAAAAATGTTTCTGTTGCTGGCGTAGGATCGATAATTTTCTAGCAGTTGATGCTCAGTATGGAAATTGTGTATTTTTAAGGGGCAGGGAACATAATGCACATTTTCCTCCTTTCCCTAATTTTTTCTCCTCTTTGGGTTGCTTTTAGAAATTTGCTTCTGAGGGTCTGTTTCCATGAAGCTCATGTGCTCTGCTCTGTAACCACTCACCCTTTGACCTGGACATACATTTTGTTTTGTATCCTGAGCAGAACCCGAGTATTTATGAGAGGTGTAAAATGAGATGCCAACTGACTCCACAGGCAGCTCTTCCTCCACAGCACCACCCTGTCTCCCCAGTTGTGCCAGGCGGGCTGGGAAGGGCCTGGGCTGGAGCAGGGACAGGAGAACCATGGTCTGCTCCCAGGGTTTGCTCCTGGCTCCAGCTCAATCTCCTGTTCTCCGACTTGGCTGCTTCATGACTGTCCAGCAGCTGTGCAGGATTCCTGCATCTCTGTGGGGCTTGCACAGGGCAGGCTGGGCAGGGCAAGGTGTGAGCAGCATCTGTAGCAGTCCCCTCAGGCAGCAGCCCTGGGAAAAGGCCATCTAGACTCAAAAACTTGGCCCTGAAAAAAGTAAGACCGAGTAATACAATTTTTATAAAGCTTTTGCTCAAGGCAGAATTGAGATTCCTATCCAAGGAAAGAACACCAATCTCTGATCAGATTAGATCAAAAAACCAAAAATATTTCATAGAAAAGTGATGTTTGAAGCATGCAAGGTTTTTATCTCCATACATAAAGAAAGTACCACAGTGGTAATTAAAGCCAACTAATTTTTGGAGATAGAGAGTCCTCTTTCACACTCAGCTCCCCTTGCACTGTCCTTCCATCCAAACCCACAACACAACGAAAGAGCACTTGGGATAAAGGGCCTATCTTTTTATATGGGTTTATATTCTTTTGCAGTGCTAAAGAAGCTTTTTATTATTGTCATGGTGTGTGTCCTCATGCACAGCTACAAAATACTTACCAAACTTACACACATATATACAGAGAGATCCTTTATACAGATTACACAAATAGGTGGGTATCAAGGCTCAGCTCCTACAGATGGCTTTGAAGATAACAAAAAATGAGGCTATGTCTGTGCCAGGCTTCTTGCTGTATGGATACCCAAAGGAAAAGCAAAGGTAAAAGAAAAAGGAAACATGCAAAAATCAGAATGAAGTCAAAATGAAACAAGCTTTAAAGAAATTTAGACATGAAGCACTCAAGGGAAGAGATTTTTTTCTCCTGAACAGTTCTGCAAAATACCACTTGGCACTGTCTCCCTTTCAAAATTGCATCCCTTAATCACTCAGTGTATCCCACAGGCAGAGGCCAAACATGTTCAATGGAGTCCTTCAGTCTTTGCGTCTTGCACAGAAATGGTGACTCCTGCCCACGTCCTGCCATGGTGAGTGCATGCCCTGCCCTGCCGGGGAGAGTCCCGGGCTGGCAGGGACGAGGGGCCTCTTTGTTGTTGTTCTGAACAGAACTGCTACCCACTACCCAGTGACAGTATCATTGTCTGAGATTTACCTGGAAACCCGGCACGCAGGTTGGCACAGGCTGGAGTGGGCAAACCTCAGCTGTGCTGTTTCAAATGCAATGCTGGGTGGTGTCCCCAAACCAAATAGCAAACCACACCCTCTACAGCCAGTTGAACCTGATTGCAGTTGAATTATGCAGGGAATTTGTGAACAATTGCTGCTCAATGGCAGAGAACATGTAGTGGGTTCTGGCCCCCAGTGCTCAGTCCTCTCACTTAAAGAGCCCTGTTGAAGCAGAGGAAATTGCACGTTGCTTTTAAGTGCAGATGTGGGGAATTACAAAATATTAGTGCATCAGGGCTTTGTGTACCTCTATGTGCCATCCAGAATGAAGTGCTCGTGGGCTTTTTTACTGTTTTCAGATTTGACTGTTTCAAAGGAGCATTGTATGTAATTGTTCATTTCTTTTTGCAAGCTTTAATTGAGCTGACCATGTCTCATCTCTTCCTTTTTCCCTTGCACAGCAACGTAGATGCACAGTGCTGGATTTTAGGCAATTCTGCAGCGAGAAGCATCCAAACAGAAGCTGCTCTTTCTCACCTGAAGCCTCTGCAAGCAGCTCGTGTGCCATTGCTTGTGTGGCTTCAATGGCCAGGACTGGGGCTTTGGGATCCGGACACCTGGGAATCCAGCAGAGGCTTTTCATCCAACCCTTGCCCAGCAGCAGCGAGAAGTTCAGGACTGTTCCATCTTCTTTTCTCCTTTACCATCCCCTGGTTGTCTCTGTGCCCTGAATGGGAAGTGCTATTGGCCTGCAGCCCTCTGGGAGCACTCCCAGCCTGACCCGGCACCGCCGGCACCTCCTGCTGCTGCCACCGCCGGCGCTGTGGGACTGACCCTGCCTTGGACATGGGGGGTGGCTCTGGGTTATGTGCGGGCACTGGGGGGGCAGCACCGTGTCCCCAGGGTGTCCTCAAGGTGACCACAAGGTGTCCTCAAGGTGTCCCCAACCCCCAGGTGACCTACCTGTGCCCATGTCACACACTCCTCCTGGGCAGCCTTGGTCTTGTCCTTGTCCCCAATGGCCCCAAGTGTCACCCACCAAACCTTCTCCTCCAGACCCATCTCTATATCCCAGTGATGTTCCCATGATGTCCCCAAGGTGTCCCCATTATGTCCCCATGGTGTCCCGATGTCCACAAGGTGTCTCCACATCTCTGAGATGTCACCATGATGTCCCTGGTGTGTCCCCATGGTGTCCCCAAGTTGTCCCCAACCCCCAGGTGACCTACCTATGCCCATGTCACACACTCCTCCAGGCAGCCTTGGTTTTCTCCTTGTCCCCAATGTCCCCAAATGTCACCCACCAAACCTTCTCCTCTAGACCCATCCCCATGTCCCCATGGTGTCCCTATGGTGCCCCCAAGGTGGCTCCATGATGTCCCTGATGTGTCCCCAAGGTATCCCCATGATGTTCCCAAGGTGTCCCCATTATGTCCTGAAGGTGTCCACATGTCCCCAAAGTGTCCCTAATGTGTCCCCACATTCCTGAGGTGTCCTCAAGGTGTCCCCAACCCGGAGGTGACCTTCTATATCTTGTCCTTTTCCCTGTCCCTGTCCCTGTCACCCACCAAACTTTCTCCTCCAGACCCATCTCCATATCCCAATGATGTCCCCAAGGTGTCCCCATGATGCCCCTGGTGTGTCCCCGTGTCCCCACATCCCTGAGGTGTCCCCAAGATGTCCCAACCCCCAGGTGACCTACCTGTGCCCAAGTCACACACTCCTCCTGGGCAGTCTTGGTCTTGTCCTTGTCCTCAATGTCCCCGAGTGTCACCCACCAAACCTTCTCCTCCACACTTATCCCCATGTCCCCGTGGTGTCCCTGTGGTGTCCCCACCATGTCCCTGTGGTGTCCCCATGTCCCTATGGTGTCCTCATGATGTCCCTATGATGTCCACATGTCCCCATGGTGTCCCTAATGTGTCCCCACATCCCTGAGGTGTGCCCAAGGTGTCCCCAACCCAGAGGTGACCATCCATACCTTGTCCTTGTCCCTGTCCCTGAGTGTCACCCACCAAACCTTCTCCTCCAGACCCATCTTCATGTCCCAGTGATGTCCCCAAGGTGTCCCCATGGTGTCCACATGATGCCCCTGGTGTGTCCCCATGTACCCAATGTGTCCCCAAGGTGTCCCCATGATGTTCCCCAAGATCTCCCGCAAAGTGTCCCCAAGATGTCCCCAAGGTGTCCCCATGATGTCCCCGTGTCCCCATGACCCCAAGTTGTCCCCAACCCCCAGGTGACCTACCTGTGCCCATGTCACACACTCCTCCTGGTCAGCCTTGGACTTGTCCTTGTCCCCAATGGCCCCAAGTGTCACCCACCAAACC
>VWZD01002873.1:151038-198776 GCA_013396695.1 Sakesphorus luctuosus
CTTGTCCTTGTCCCCAATGGCCCCAAGTGTCACCCACCAAACTGTCTCCTCCAGACCCATCTCCATGTCCCCATGAAGTCCCCAGGGTGTCACCATGATGTCTCTGTGTGCCCAAGGTGTCTCCATTATGTCCCTGTGGTATCCCTGAGGTGTCCCCATGGTGTCCCTGCTGTGTCCCCACATCCCTGAGGTGTCCTCAGTCTGGAGGTGATCGTCTATACCTTGTCCTTCTCCCTGTCGCTGAGTGTCACCCACCAAACTTTCTCCTCCAGACCCATCTCCAAATCCCAGTGATGTCCACATGATGTCCCCAAGGTGTTCCCAACCCCCAGGTGACCTACCTGTGTCCATGCCACACATTCCTCCTGGGTGGCCTTGGTCTTGTCCTTGTCCCCGAGTGTCACCCACCAAACCTTCTCCTCCAGACCCATCTCCATGTCCCAGTGATGTCCCCATCATGTCCCCAAGGTGTCCCCATGGTCTCTCTATGTTGTCCCTGTGTCCCCAATCTGAAGGTGACCTTTTATACTTTGTCCCCAAGTGTCACCCAGCAAACCTCCTCCTCCAGCCCCATCTCCATGTCCCCGTGATGTCCCTGTGGTGCCCCCATGATGTCCTCAAGGTGTCCCCATTACGTCCCCACAGTGTCCCCATGTCCCCGTGGTGTCCCTATGGTGTCCACATGTCCCTAAGGTGTCCCTAATGTGTCCCCACATCCCTGAGGTGTCCCCAAGGTGTCCCCAATCCAGAGGTGACCTTCTGTATCTTGTCCTTGTCCCTGTCCCTGAGTGTCACCCACGGAATCTTCTCCTCCAGATCCATCTCCATGTCCCAGTGATTTCCCCATCATGTCCCCAAGGTGTCCCCATGGCCCTGAAATGTTGCCAAGGTGTCCCCATGATGTCCCTGGTGTGTCCCCATGGTGTCCCCAAGTTGTCCCCAACCCCCAGGTGACCTACCTGTGCCCATGTCACACACTCCTTCTGGGTGGCCTTGGATTGTCCTTGTCCCCAGTGGCCCCAAGTGTCACCCACCAAACCGTCTCCTCTAGACCCATCCCCAGGTCCCTATGGTGTCCCCATAATGTCCCCACCATGTCCCTGTGATGTCCCCATGATGTCCCTGAGGTGTCCCCGTGTCCCCAAGGTGTCCCTAACCCAGAGGTGGCCTTCTATACCTTGTCCCTTTCCCTGTCCCTGTCCCAGAGTGTCACCCACCAAACCGTCTCCTCTAGACCCATCCCCAGGTCCCTATGGTGTCCCCATAATGTCCCCACCATGTCCCTGTGATGTCCCCATGATGTCCCTGAGGTGTCCCCGTGTCCCCAAGGTGTCCCTAACCCAGAGGTGGCCTTCTATACCTTGTCCCTTTCCCTGTCCCTGTCCCAGAGTGTCACCCACCAAACCGTCTCCTCTAGACCCATCCCCAGGTCCCTATGGTGTCCCCATAATGTCCCCACCATGTCCCTGTGATGTCCCCATGATGTCCCTGAGGTGTCCCCGTGTCCCCAAGGTGTCCCTAACCCAGAGGTGGCCTTCTATACCTTGTCCCTTTCCCTGTCCCTGTCCCAGAGTGTCACCCACCAAACCTCCTCCAGGCCCATCTCCGTGTCCCAGTGATGTCCCCATCATGTCCCCAAGGTGTCCCCATGATGCCCCTGGTGTGTCCCCATGTCCCCATGGTGTCCCCAACCCCCAGGTGACCTACCTGTGCCCATGTCACACACTCCTCCTGGGCAGCCTTGGTCTTGTCCTTGTCCCCAAGTGTCACCCACCAAACTGTCTCCTTCAGACCCGTCCCCAAGGTGTCCTATGATGTCCCTGTGGTGTCCCCAAGGTGTCCCCGTGATGTCCCCAGGAAATAAATATCTAACCCTACTGACAAAAGTGTCCTGGAGGTTATTATAAAAAACCCCCCGCAAGTGTATCAGCGCAGTGTCCCCCCATGTCCCCAAGGTGTCCCCAGGGTGTCCCCATGATGTCCCCATGTTCCCAAGGTGTCCCCAGGTCCCCAAGGTGTCCCCATGATGTCCCCATGTCGCCCCGGTGTCCCCAANTGTCCCCATGTCCCCAAGGTGTCCCCAAGGTGTCCCCAAGATGTCCCCGTGTCCCCGAGATGTCCACATGGTGTCCCTGTGTCCCCAAGGTTTCCCCATGATGTCCCTGGTGTGTCCCCATGTCCTCAAGGTGTCCCCAACCCCCAGGTGACCTACCTGTGCCCATGCCACACACTCCTCCTGGGTGGCCTTGGTCTTGTCCTTGTCCCCAATGGCCCCAAGTGTCACCCACCAAACCTTTTCCTCCAGACTCATCTCCATGTCCCAGTGATGTCCCCATGATGTCCCCGTGGTGTCCCCATGTCCCCAGGGTGTCCCTCTGGTGTCCCCATGGTGTCCCCGTGGTGTCCTCATGTCCCCAAGGTGTCCCCATGATGTCCTTGTGGTGTCCCCTCATCCCCAAGACGTCCCCAAGGTGTCCCTAAGGCTCAGGTGCCCTCCCAGAGTCCTTTTGACCTTCTCCACCTTCTCCTTGTCCCTGTCCCTGAGTGTGACCCTCCAAACCTTCTCCTTTCCATAGTGTCCCCTCATCCCCAACTTGTCCCCAAGGTGTCCCCAACACCCAGATGACCACCCAGTGCCCATTTCACACACTCTTCCTGGGTAGCCTTGGTCTTGTCCTTCTTGCCCACCCAGGCCTTGAGGGCCGAGGCCTGGAGGGCTTGGCCGTAGGAGAAGGTCAGTGCCCAGGGCTGGGGCTGCGGGCACTGACTGATGGCACTGAGGGTGGTGGAGGCTCCTCCTCCCTCTGCCCCCCTGACAGGAAGGTGATCCCTGTCCAGGGGACACGGGGACATCAGTCTGGGGGCACTGAGGTGGCACAGGGACACCTGGGTGGCATAGAGGTGGCACAGGGACAAAGAGATGGCATTGAGGGTGAGGGATGTCCTTCCTCGCTCTGTCCCCCTGACAGGAAGCTGATCCCTGCCCAGGGGACATGGGGACAGTCTGGGGGCACTGGGGTGGCACAGGGACACTGAGGTGGGGAGGTGACAGATGTATGGCACAGGGACCCTGAGGTGGCACAGTGACAGTGGCCAGAAGGACACAGGGAGGTGACAGGTGGGTGGCACAGTGACAGTGGGGACTCAGGGAGGTGGCACAGACCTGGCACGGGAGGTGGCACAGTGACAGTGCCCATGGGGACACAGGGAGGTGACAGGGAGGTGACAGTGACGACACAGGGGGTGGCACAAACCTGCCACGGCAAGTGGCTCTAGGTTATGCAATGGCACAGGGGCAGCAGTGGGCACTGAGGGGGCACCGAGCCTCGTGCCCAGGCCAGGGCAGCCCCAGGGGCAGCACGAGGAGCCAGGCAGGGAGCAGCCCGAGCTGTGCCCGAGCTGTGCCCCGCTGAGCTCCAGGGGCACAGCACAGCAGCAAAGGCAGCCCCGGGGGCAGCACGAGGAGCCAGGCAGGGAGCAGCCCGAGCTGTGCCCGAGCTGTGCCCCGCTGAGCTCCAGGGGCACAGCACAGCAGCAAAGGCAGCCCCAGTCAGGCCCCAGAGGAAGGTTTGTTTCCAGTTTTCGGTGCCTCAGCACAGCCAGGGGCACTGAACTCTCCTGCTGACACTGTGCCACATTCATGGGCTGCAGGGAAATAAAGGCCTGACCTCTGACCTTTCATTAGAGAGGAGCCGCAGGGGGCAGAGGTGAGGGGGAATAATTTGTGTTATTCTCCCTCAGAAAATAAGTGGCTGCTGTTTGTGCTGCAGTTCTGGCCTGGCACTGGCACAGCACTGTATTGGCTAATAGGGCAAGTTCTCATGTGCTGTGGCATAGGCAGTACCTCAGAAGATTAATTTTCCTTCAGCAGCCCCTCACTCTGAGTTCAACATTCACTGAGCAGGACAACAGCAAGGCCTGTCAGGATGATGGTCTGTGCTGAGGAGGGGCCCAAGTCCCAGACGTGAGCTGTTGGCTTTGCTGATGTCGCCAATGTCCCTGAATATCTAATTCTGAAATTGTTTTCACTCTATTTACATTAGCCAGTTCTAAAGATTTGTTCCTTTCCTCCTTTCTATCTTTTTCCCCCAAGAAAAATAGGTTGTTTTTACAACTCTGATGCATGTGCTCCCTCTGAGAAAACATGGAGTGCTTTCCCCCAGCATTATTAAAATAGCTGCTCTCCATAAATCCCAGCTGATGCCATGTGAAGGTCCCTGCTCTGCTGCAAGGAGGGAGGGGCTAGTGCAGGGCAGTGCCAAGGGGGGCACAGGTTGGCAGGCCAAGGATGCCTCTCACACCTCCTCCTGGGAACCAGCAGAGAACCAAACACACATCCCCAAAATATTTCAGTGCCCGAGGTGGGGAAGGTTGTCCCTGGAAAGGACTCTGCCTCTGGAACTCCCCCAGGGCTTGCCTGCTCCCTGCTGCTCCTCCCCGCGAGCCTTCTGGGCCAGGAAAAGCAAATTCTCCTCTCTGTACCTGGACGTAGTCAGACATTCAGGCACAGCTCCAAGGAGACCAGGGCAGATAGCCAGAGAAATTCAAACTGCAGCATGTGCTGGAAACCCTTGGCCCGAATGAATCCTGCCTAAAGCCCATCAGGATGCCATTCCTGATGGCTCCCGTAACATTTCAGAGTTGTTCATGAGGAGCAGGAGTGTGTTTGTGAGGGTGGGGTGGTTTAGTGGAGCTCAAACCCCTCTGAATTGGGCAGCAACACCCAAGGTTTGTTTGACAGAAGGGTATTTGGATGCAGCTGAAGCTGTGGCTGGCTCACTGCCAGGTCCTTTCCAGGTAGAGAGGTCTGTGCAAGCTCCCCTGGGCTCACTCGGACCTCTCCCTCCCTCTATCGATGCAGTTACACTGAGTCATCACTAAGTCTGGCCTGTGGTGGGTGTTGTAAAGTGCCCAGTCACACCAGTTTAAAAAGCAGAGTATTTGTTGTATCACCTCTCAATTGCTACATTTAGGATATTCTGTTGTGAAAAGTTAAATTTTCCCACTAAATATGTACACTGTGTTTGTCAATTATATCATATTGTTTCCTTCCCTCTTTTGGTGGTCAAAGTCAATAGAGAAGAAATTTTGAAATCCATATCTGGGTGTAGCATGAAAATCTCCCTCTGCCATGATCACACTGCCATATTGTGCAAGCAGGAACAAAAGCAAAACAGTGTAATTTATAACTGTTCCCACTGAGAACTGTGAATTATAAATGCAGAAATTAAGTTCTCAGTTGGAATTGTTACTGTCTGAGCTGGGTTACAGCACAACTCAAATTTGCTGAGAGGGAATGAGGTAGGAAGAATTTCGTTCTGTGGATTTTCATGCCTGGGAATTTGAATTTGCAAGGATTTGTATGAAATAATCATGAAAGATTTGACCTCACTATTTAAACACAAGACATGCTCTTACCTGAGTTCCCAAAACACTCCTTGGAGCCAGCTGGGTCCCTGGAGGGAGCTGTGTCAGGGGAACTTCTCTGCATCACTCCTGGTTGGGAACTGTAATTACCCTTCTCGTTGTTTGGGAAGGGCAAACAGGAACCCATCAAATCTGGATCTGTGGCTAAAAAAGGGTGGATATGGGAACACATCCAGAGCAAAAATGCCTTTCTGTGCTGCTTTGAGACTCCTGTGAGTGCAAGTTACAGTCCCTTTCCCGTGAGCAGCTCCCACAGGTCAGCCTGAGCTGTGCAAATGGGACTGTGAGAACACGAGCATCCCTTTGTGAGCAAAGTACAGGTGTCAGAGGGCTTTTTTCCCCCAAGACATTTGGGGCAAATGTCAAATATTTCTTTATGAAAATGAAACATATTTCTTTAAGAATAAAATAGTCTGCTGATTTAGCGAGATACATATACCCAGGACTTTAAAAAGAATTAATACATAACTCAAATGCAGACAGGTACCTACTTTTGAATAATAATGACAGTACCAAATGCTGAAGATGGTGCTTCCCTGCACACCTGAGTGTCTTTGGCACCTGCTGACATGGCCCTGTGATAGAAGGTAAATCCTGCCCAGGATGCCATTGCTGTGCCAGCCAGAAACCCACCTCGAGTGTCTGTTCTACAAACTGCATCCTACAACATCTCTGCTGTGTTTTGTCCCACCTTCCTGGCCCCCATCTTTGTCCCAGCCCCAGCCCCAGCCTTGCCACAGATGTAAAAATTCTGGAAATGTTGCAAATTTGAAAAGCAAATGTTTTCCTTGGAAAGTACAGATGGTGAGGGGATGGAAGGAGATGTTCAGAAAAAAATTGCCATTTAGGGAAAAAGTCCAGTATCATTGTACACATTTCTTTAAACATTCTTTCACTGTTCATTCTGAGACAGAGTATTTCACATGAAAACCTCCCTTTTGGCTGCTCTAACTTTTCCCTACCAGACCCAAGGAAAAGAAACCTTCCAGCACTAACATTTCTGTATCCATTTCCACGATTTTTTCCAGGCCTGAAGTTTCTAAACATGTTTTAGGCCCTGAATTTGCAAATATGTAGGTTGTATGACACATGAAAGTCTGAGTCACCTGAGGGAGTGGCAGAGTGCAGCTTGAACTACCTACTGAAACATCTCAGGCTTTCCAATGACACCTCCTGCAGAAAAAGCAAAGTGTAGAACCTGAAAATGGTGCCTACATCTATTTTATGCATTATTTTGCACTGTCAACATTTCTATTCTTCCAAAGCACAACTGGATTATTGATTCAAGATTTCTAAAAACCCAGTACTTTAACAACAACATAGAGGAGGGGGTCTGTTCAAAACAGTGAGTGGCACCTTGAATGATCCCAGACCTGCTTTGCTGCCTGCACCCCTGTCCTGCAGGGCTTACCCATGCTGGAATGGCTGGGCCAGTGAGCACAGCCCAGTGTGAGATGTGCAGCTGGGCCCCAGCTGGGAGCTGCCCCATGGCCAGGCAGCAGGAGCAGCAGCAGCAAGGCCAGGCAGCTGATGGTCATCCCTGAGCCTGGGGTGGCTGCTGGGCCTGGCCAGCACCAGAGAGGCTGTCACTGGCCACGGGGTTCCATTGGGGGCCTGGCAAATCACTGGCGAGCAGCAAAGCTCTTGGTTGCCCTCTGCAGGGACAGGAATCGGGAACCTTGTTCATCAGAGAGTGAAAAGAAATAGGCAGTCTGAAAAGGGAAAAAAATTGAAGAGGTGGTTTGAAAAGTCTTGAAAGAATATACATCCATGGCAGTAAATCTTGATGCACTTCTGGTTCTTTAAGAGCTCTCCCACTGCTCAGTGATTTACACATCTAGCTGTATTTTACAGACCTGACAGGTTTAATGCTTTCAAAAGGTACAGGTTTATGCTCAAGGGAAAGGGAAGTGGGAGCCCCTTTCATAATTACTTTCTCTTTTTCTGGAGGAAATAATGGTATGCATATGTGTCCAAAATGGATGCTGTCCATCATTAGGTTATTCACAATTGCTTCATTCTTGCTGCCCAAATCAAGATACTTGATTCTGTGAAACCAGAGCAGGGAGGAAAAAACAACCCCAACCTCTTAAAAAATACTGTCTGGAAGGAAGCTATAAGGGAGGTTCTGGTCCATCCTTCTTGAAGGATCACTAGAAACAAAAAGTATTTTATTCTGCTATGTTACAGTTATTTTTAAATTGCAAAGTAGCTGAAATAACCAAAAGGTAGAGGGAAAATCATTAAGTACAAAGCAGAAATAGCAGCAGAGCTCCATTAGCAAAGTACCTCTCTGTGCTGTGTCAGCTTTCCAAGGCTGATGGGCTGACAGCTCCTTGTTTCAGTTTCACAGATTTCCTTGCAGGCACAGAACCTGTGAACTGGTGACTGACATATATACATTATACATGCATTCCTAAGTGAGCATCAGGCAGGCTCTGGAATACTTGAGGAGGAACTCGTGCTTCTTAGGCTTCCTGAATATTAACATCATCTTACCACATCCTATATATTCAGACATCCCTTATGTTTTACAGGGTATTTCTGGCTTCTCCATTCAAAGATCTCATATTATAGAATCTATGCTGAATAAGGAGATCAGGTGGCTCCCCTCAGGAGCTGGAGTTGGGATTTAATTTGGATTAATACACTAGATTGTGTATTTTCCCTGTAAGATCCTGCCTTGGAACACGAGGAGGAAGCAAACAAGCTGGGTAAGTGTGGCTGTCTGCTCTGAGCACAGGGCCCCCCCGGAGCAGTGCCCTGTCTGTGCAGGAGGCTGAGGCCAGGTGTGTCAGGAGGGGCACAGGAGCAGGCAGGGCACAGCCAGGTGTCCCTGGCACCCCTGCCCTGCCCCCGGGGGCTCAGGGGTGTCCTGCAGCTGGGACTGTGCTTTGTGCTCAAAGCCTTGTGGGAACTTTGCTCCTGTTACCTGATCACTGCTTGGAGCTCTGCAAGTCTCTGGCACCTGCAGCATCCTGTGGTAGTGAATTTCCATAGTATAATGGGTTAAAAAAGGTCCTTCTTTTTGTTTGTTTTAGCCTCAGCACCTGCTGATTTCATTTGAGTCCCCTGGCCCTGGGTGCTGGGACAGGCTCAATCCCTGTGCACCTTCCTTGTGGGGCTCTGGATTGCTCAGAACTCTGTGTGGGTCCCTTCTGATCACTAACTCTCGGTTTTAGAAAAGCTGTCCCTTCCCAGGTGGTGTGGGCCTGGCAAATGGTTTCAGCCTTACTGATATGAAAGATGATTGATGCTTTAAACACCCAACAGGTGTTGCAACATCTCTCCCAAGTGCTGCCTGTTTTTTCTCTCTAGCAATTTAATCTCACCATATTCCAGGTGGCATCAGTTGCAAGTCTCCTGCTGTCCTGAACTTCCCACTGGCTGACTGCAGATACAGAACAGTAACACTGCACATTTTATGGAACAATAAGAACTTGTGTGTGATCTACCACTACTGTGGCTAATTTCTCTTACACTGAGCTCAGCCTCGGTCACAGTAACTCTCAGTTAACATGAAAAAATAACCCTGTTTCATATTTTAATACGTGAAATCGCTGCAAAGATGAACATGCAGAGTAGCAGTTGCATCAAGTTTCTGCTGCCAGGGCACACCCCAAGTTTAGTGCCTCCTGCATGTTAAACCAGGGCAGCACACAGGGCTGCAGGTGACTGGGAGGGGTAAACTGAGAAACTGCTGGTTGTGGAAGGTGAATAAAAGCACAGGGACATACAGACTCCAGCAGAGGTTTGCTGGGAGGGGGAAGGCAGTGAGCATTTGCCTGGCTCCCTCCTCAGCTCCAGGCTGCTGCTCAGTCCCTGCAGCTGCAGTGTGTCTGTTTGGTGGCTTGGCAGGGCTCTGTGGGAAATGTGAAACTGCAGCCTGTGGGGAAAACACAGAAACTGCACTAATGTGCAAGAAGAGCATCTAACCCCACAAAATCAGTTTTTAACCTGGAACTGCCAGGCCTGGTTAAGGAGAAGGATTGGTTTCTTGTAACTTTAATTACCTTTGAAGCAGTTAGCCTATTAAGCCTTGTTTATGCCATGATTCTATTAGCAGCTTTGATCCATGTCTGCAGCTCTTCCCCACCCTGGGGGATGTGCAGTGTGTGGCTGCACAGACAGGAGTGGCAGGAACCCCTTGGCACGTGCTGCAATCGAAGAGCCAGCCTGTGTGTGGGTCAGGGGGCTGGTGGGGCACTGCCCTGCTCTGGGCACACGTGGCCCTGGGCAGATGGCAGCACTCTGGGGCAGTGGGCACTGCCTGGCTGGGTATGGCACTCACACCTCCTACACAACCACTCTGGAGGAACAGAGCTCGGAGAGCTGGTGCTCAGGGCAAGCATAACACCCTCAGCTTAGCTGGGCCAGAAACACTGCAACAACACAACGGATGAGACATCCTGATGCTTCTGCTGCCCCTTTCAGTCACAGCCTGGCAGGGCAGAGTTATGGGAATCTGCAAAAGAAACCAGACTGAACTTTGGATCTAAAAAAATGCCCCCAAAAATGGCACTTTCTTAAGGCAAACCCACAGGCTTCAACTTTATAAGGACACTCATATTTTAACTTTTTCTGTGGTTACACTACCATGGCAAGATTGAAGGGTTCTGCTTATGCTAGACAAGCTCCAATTTAATACCTATTAAATACTCTGTAGATGGCTGAAAAAGTTCTCTGGATTCAAATTGTCTTGTTTCCTGGTGAATATATTTATTTTCATTCTGCATTCAATCATTCAACAGCCTGAAGTCTCTCACAGCCATGCCAATGTCTATCCTGGTGTTCCCCTCAAAGTTTCCCTGGAGCCAGGCAATTACCTGCCAGCCATTGCTCCTGTGCAGTGCAAGGACAGACACGTGGGCACAGCTCTGCAGCAGGTTCTGCCCCAGTTGGAGGGTTGGATTCTGTCCTGCTGACAGAACCCTAACCCTAACCCTGACGCTGAGCCCAACTATAGTGTTTTGTGGGGCAAGAGCTGTGGCATAACCAGGGTCTCCCCTCATGTGTCCTTTGGACTAAGAGCTAAAGCACAGCCTCATAGTTAATGAGAAACAAAGATGGAGCCACGGCCAGGGGTTAAACACAGGAGAAACTGCCTGCCCAGGAAGGCACTGCAGGAATGGCGCAAGAACTGCCTGCCCTGCCCAGGAAGGCACTGCAGGAATGGAGCAGGAACTGCCTGCCCTGCCCAGGAAGGCACTGCAGGAATGGAGCAGGAACTGCCTGCCCTGCCCAGGAAGGCACTGCAGGAATGGAGCAGGAACTGCCTGCCCAGGAAGGCACTCCAGCAGTGGAGCAGAAGCCCAGAAGCCTGCACAGCCTTCACCCTTGTTGGTTCTCATCACCCACCCAGATAAAACCCTGGGCAACCTGCTCTGGTCCTGCACCTGACTCTGCTCTGGGGAGAAAGTTGGGTTAGAGACACCCAAGGTCCCTTTCGGCCTGAACAGGTCTGATCTTGTGATCCTGTGACTCTCAGACATGAAACATTTTCTGTTTTCAGAAGTATATTTAACATGAATGTGTATTCCAGGGCCAGGGATGGCACCCACAAAGAGTACCCAAACTACTTCACTCTTGCAAGTCTGTTTGGATCAATGATAGAGTTGTTTAAAAAGTAAGGGTTGACTCGTAGTGAGTAAAGGCATCAGTATGTGGCCTTAGGATAGCAATAGGTAGAGGTAAAAGATAATGTATCAGTTACTATGTTCCCTGCATGTTTATGGTTTTTCATAATTTTTTTTAAAGAAGAAAATTATGTGTGTTCTAGTTACAGCTTTTAATTTTTTCCCAGTATTAAAAAGCAGCTTTGTCTACTGTATACAGGAAAAATGCCTCAGATTTATAAGATTTTAAACCTGAAAGACTGATTTTCCACTCCTACGAGTGCAGCACATGGTGTTAGATCTGCTACCATCTTTAGAGACATTCTCCATGCAGGAGAATAATGAGATTCACATCTCCACTTCACTGCTTGTGGTGAACTAAGAGGATGGCCATATCACAGAGGCCTGAAACAGAACTGTTCTCCAAGCATATTGCTGGAAAGGAGGGTGAGTAAAACGGGGGATGGGCAGTGAAGAAATGGAAGAAAAATCTTGTAAATGCTCTCCCACAACTGTCGAAATTGTGTGTAATTTGATCCTTTCTGCAGATTTTCCCAATATCTGCCTAGGGGGATAATCTCCAGCTGAACACAGCCTGTTTGAGGGGATTAGGGATCCTCCCGGCTCACACGGAGAGTGGTAACTCACACTGCACACGGCTCCCATGGCCAGGCTTTCACAACTGCAGTAGGGTAATAATTATCCTGTAAAATTACCTGGCACTTCAACTGGCAACTGGTTTAGCTGCCTGGGGGTGCCTGTAGAACACTCTGTGTCTGTGGGCAGGCAGCACTGCCCAGCCCCCTGCCAAGCCCCTTCCCCAGGCAGGTATGTGGAATTCAAGGCACATCCAGCATGCTGATTGCTTATTTCTTGCACCCTGCATGTGTCCATCACCTCAGATACCAGAGGAAACATGAGGTGTGTCCTCCAAGGCAACACGCACTCCAGCCTGGCCCCACAAGCAGAACTAGGTCATTGGTACCTGTGAGTTTGTCAAAGGCAGGCAAGGTCAAACCCTGCAAACCTGGGCCTTGAACCGTAGCCATGAGGAGGACAACTGTCACTGCTGCTTCAGGCAGCTCTGTGCTGCGTCCTGGTCCAAAGGTGCTTCAGGCACATCCCAGCTGTGAACATGTGCTGTGTGCTGCTCAGCCTTGCCCACGCTGCCTCAGAAGCCAATGGCAGGAGCACAGGGGTTGCAAGAGACAGACAGCTGTGTTAGCTGAGAGGTTTGGACACATTCCAAAAGAGGCACTGATTCCTGGCGATGGTGTGACTGACACTGCTTTGCTTCATCATCTTTACCAGCCAGGAAGACCATGCTTTGATTCTGACTAGGCTGGCAGGTGGCAAGCCCCCACACCTGGACTGGCACAGCCATGAACACAGACAGCTCACACTTCCCACAGGCTGCAGGCTGGGTGGGCTGAGTTTCCAGGCTTCATTCTGGTATGGATAATTCTGCTCACCACAGGCTTTTTCCCCATCTGGATGTTACTGCAGCACGAGATCTGTGAGCATCAGGCAGTGCTTGGGGCTGACCTTTGCCAGACAGGAATTAGGCCAGGGAGCCATCTCACTTTGGGTGTTTGTGGCTTCCCCACCACATTCAGTTTCCAGATTCAGGGTAATCATTTCAAGGGACTCAAAAGAACAGAAAAGAAGAAAGAACAGTTCCAGTGAACCTCGTGATTACTGAGCACCCAGTGGGAAAATCTGCCTGCAGAGAATATTAGCTGAGAGCAGCACAGACTCAACAAGAGGAAAGAATGAACTAGTTCTCAGTATATCTGCTGTATTTTATTGTCTTGTTGCACATTTGTGAAGGGCCATCTTACTAATGTGGTTCTCTAACCCACAGGCAAATATACACTGACATATGGTGCTAATGTGTGGCCACATCCCGTGTTCATGTCCAGGATTATAGACAAGGGATGAGCTGCACCCTCAAGGTGCTGCCTGACTGATATTATGGTATTCCTCTGAGAGGACTTAACTACAAACAGAACTCAAACCACATCTTAATCTGGACCTCCTACAGTTTATTTGGAATTAGTCCTAATTTTGAATATTGGGCCATAAAAAGGACCCTGTGACTATGTGTTTTTGTCAAGAATAAGTAGGAATTAAACAACACTAGTCAACAAATTTGGTTATTCTACAAACGCTCTGCAGGATTTGCTCAAGGGTCAGTTGCACTGGTACAAGTGAACCTTTGCTCTTTCCCTTGTCATTCCTCAGGTCTGTGAAGACAAGCCCCTCCCTAGTCTGAGGCTGGGCACACATGAATCAGCAAAACTGTATTTGCCTCTGTGTGCAGAGACATCTCATTTTGAAAATTTACATGTGAAATAATTTCCTTTCTTTTACTCATTTAACTTGGAGTGGGTTTGTGTCAGCTGGAGGTATCTTTTAGTACTTCTGACTACTACATTCTTGGTAGAAACTTTTTCCCCCAAACAAAAGGTTTTTCTTGTGCTGCAGTGCTTGAGGGAGAGTTTGAATGGTAAACTTGCAGCATGAATGTGTAAGGATGTCACTGCCTCCAAGGGATCTCCAGGAGTCTGCAGGATTATGGAGACAGGCAGGTTGGCTGCTGTTTTCAGGTGTTCTGGTGTGGGATTGAAGGCAAACCCACACAAACTCTGTCCCTCAGCTGACTTACAACAGATGGAGAAGGATGTCTCCTTTTCCAGGGCTGTACCAGCAAGCACCCAGGGAATTCAGGATGAAACCTGCAGGTGGAAAGGTCTGGATTTTTCTGTATTGTAACCAGAGACCTCAGAACTCAACAGGTTTGAGCCCTCCAAGACCCAAACATTATTCTGGCCTACCAGAAGCCAGGACAGTGCAAACCAAGCCCTACCACAGAGCATTACATTTGGCTTAGTACCATCACAGAATGGGCTAAGGCAAGAGTTGTAATCCCTGCTATTTCTTCCTTAGGGAACAAACCAAGAGGGGATTTGGGCCCTGGGATGGAACCACACCCAGTGTATTCAGCCACCTTCAAAAATGTATTGCTTGTCTCCCCTTGCTACTTAATTCAAAAGAATGTCAGGCATTTCTGAAAAGACAGTGGGTGAGTTGTCAAATGTAACAAAGAGAGAAAATAATTTCAGAAAGAAAGTCTTTGTGAATTACAATACCCATCCTCTTTTACACTAAAGCAGAGCTATGATAATTTTAAGTGATTTTTCTATGGCATTTTAAAATGAAATGTGATTCTCTTGTTCATTCCCTGGCAATATGCCCTGAAATATTCCATTAAGTGTTTTCAATTACATGCCAGTCCCAATAGGATCTCAGTAAGAGGTTTTAAAAAGGTATCTTATCTAGTACATTATCTAATGCAGTTTGAATTCTATCAATGTTGCAATAAATAAAAATAAATTAAGTAACACAAAAAAAGTCTTGTAGCTTTGAATCAATAGCCTGGATAGCAGCTGAGCAGACACACATATGTACTCTTCTCCTTAAATAAAGGTTTCAAGACTTGGCACCAGAGCAAGCATTTTTATCTCATTTTATCTCATTTCCACCACCTCGTATCAAAGTGTGTTTCAGGAATAAAATGAGAATGAAACCTAAACTACATTATTATTTCTGAAAGCTTAGCTGAGTGTATTTTTGAAACATATGGAGGTGCATTACCTTCCCTGTGACATAAATTACTGCTCAAAGGCTCAGCTGGAGGAGGCTGCTGAGACAGGGCCCTGGCAGCACCCTTGGGTGCCTGGCTGTGCCCTGCAGGGCAGAGCAGAGACAGGACCCTGGCACCTGCGAGCCCCCCAGTCCCTCAGCCCTCTGTGCTGGGAGCCCCTCAGCCCCTCAGCTCTCTGCTGGGAGCCCCTCAGCCCCCCAGCCCTCCGTGCTGGGAGCTCCCAGCCCTCCCAGTGAGGGGCTGTGAGAAACCCCATTGTTTGCCATTTGATGACAGCCTGGCTGTTGGGCAATGAAGGCAGAGAAGGGAGAGCTCCATCACTGCCCCCTTTGCTCTGTGGCACAGCCCCTGAGCCTCCTGTCGTGTTCTAACCAAGATTTATAATGTGTGCCTGGCCCAGGCCCCGGGGCTCCTGCAAGCAAAGGCTGAGGGGAGGGAACCAAAGCTGCTAATAAAAATGTAGCATTACATTATGGTAATAAGCATGAAATGTGAAGATTTTTATAAATTGCTTATCTGTTTTAATTATTCTTGAGACATCTGTAATATTAATGCATGGATAAAGAACAGTTAATTGGAAAATAAATGAGAGATCTAAATGTATTTTTCCCCCTGTGTATATAAAGGGAAGTCTGGATATTAAATCTTGAACTTCCAAATTCTTTTTGTTATATTGTAGAAATGTACAAATTAATCAAACATTTATTGTGTAAAACAAGCCTTGACAAATCCCAGTTCTGCTGGATTGACTAGTGAAGGAGACCTAATGCTGGTGCAGTTTGCTTCATTTTTTTGAACAATTCCTTTGCCACCACAGTCACCAGCAAAATCTACTTGTAAGCTTTCCCTAAGTGAAATTTCCCATATTTTATTCTACATCACATTTGTGATTCTGCCATGTAGACAACAGCATGTTTCAAGCACGAAAACATTACTATAGGATGACAGTGATTTTCCATTAAGTCTCCTTGGGAGCTGCTGCAAAGCTAAACTATATGTATGTCCCCAGTGCCTGCATACATTAATGTGCATGCTTCAGCTTTGGAGAATAAATACAAAAACAATTAACCATATGGGTAACCAGAGCGAGAAACTCGAAAAGATATGAGGAGAATAAAACCTGAGAAATGTAGCAGATAGAAAGATAAACATCTTTAAATCAGAAGTAGGACTTAGAGTTTCTGCTCTGCTGCAGTTTCATGTTTATTAAAAGGATTTATCCTGGAATCATCAAGAGCAAGCCCACGAGCCGTTCATTTCTCCTCCATTTATCTCATTGATTTCCAAGTTATGGGGATTACAAAATCCAGTCATGCAAACCCCCCCAAAGCATTTTGCAGACTCCATGAAAAATGCATTCTGCAAACATGGAGTTCACTCTTCCTTCTCTCCCACTGCCAGTCCTCCCTCCCCTCTAATGTTTCTCGCACTGTACTGAGGGCACAGCCCATGTTGATCAGGCAGGGTCTCTCTTACATAAACTCTGTGTACCATTGCCAGTCTCCCAAGTGCAAGTCCTGCCTTCTGATCGATGTGTGCCTGAGTCCCCAAAGCAGCAGCCCAGTCCCCGTGGCCAGCCTGGCCTCAGAAGGTCCAGCTGCACACAACATGCTCACACATGTACACATGCCCTGTGTGGGATCACTGAGGGGACACTGGTTAAGGCATTTTGGGTTTTGTTGTTCAAGTGCCACATTGTTGTGGTTATTTTTATTCATGTTTTCTCTTTTGCTTGATACAGTAATTTGTGTTGTAAATTAATACCAGGGATGGTTTGAATGAGGGGTGCTGGCCATGCCTTTAATTTCAGAATTATGAAAAGTTTATTCTGGGTACTGAAGAAGAATAATAAAACCGTATTTAGGGATTTTATGTAATGGACATTCCTATCTCTTTCACACCTACTAAACCCTAATAGATGTTCTTTATATATGCTATTTGTGTAGCCACATTTTTCATGGAAAAAATGGCAAATAACTTACATGAATGATTTCTCCCAAATGAAATCTGATAAGAAGAGTTATTAGCCTAAGCCCAATCCTTCAAAGGCAGAGGCAGCCTGGCTTCTCCCAGCCCAGGGGACACCAGGGGTGGGGAATGGGGCAGGGATGGAGGCAGCAGGGGCAGAGAAACCCTCACCTGGGGGAGCTTGGTGTGCTGAACACGCCCACAGCACCATTTTCCTGAGAGAGGAGTGTGGTTTAACAGGCAGAGCAAAACAGAGACCCTGTATGTACAGACCTAGTGCAGCAGGGGAGACACATTTTAAATACTGTTATTAATTACAGCCAAAGCATCTGAGCAAGAAAGCAAAACTGAAATTGCAATTTAATGAAATAGCAAGAGATGCATTACCTAGCTAGATATTTGCATAAAAAATGCAAATAAGTGGGAAATTTGAGCAGTGGCTTGTGAAAGTCTATTCTTCCTTTTTTCCATGTGGCTACTTTCGGTTTGCCTGCCTGCTTTTGTGCAGGGTTAGCCTAATTATTTTATTCCCACGTGTAAGGTATTGTACATGCACACAGAGGATGCAGCACAGACCACGTGTGAGTGTTTGCCTGTGCCCAGGGATACACACGGATTCACTCATGTCTCCATATGTATGGGCTCCCTATTTTTGTGTTTGTGTGGATACACAGACACGTGCTCAGCATATCCAGTATCTGAAGGCACTCGAGACTGATTTAAGCACACCCATTTTCCAGAATGATTCCCTCAGCTATCATGCACAGCAGTGAGCCTTCTCCTCCCTGCTCTCTCCTGATAAAGCTGCCCTGCCATCACTGCCCTACAATCCCAGCAAGCTGATGGATAGATCCCCTTTCTGATATGCATTTTGATGAGCCTTCAGTGCAAATCCAGTCTGGCTGCAGCGAGCTGGGGCATGGCTGG
Organism: Sakesphorus luctuosus; assembly: GCA_013396695.1. Lineage (NCBI taxonomy): Eukaryota > Metazoa > Chordata > Aves > Passeriformes > Thamnophilidae > Sakesphorus > Sakesphorus luctuosus. The sequence continues at coordinate 168,643 of VWZD01002873.1, forward strand.
CCTGCTGTTCCTTCTTTAACACAACCACACTGTCCCTGCTCCACATACCCAGTTGTGCTTAAGGGTCTGTGTTCAGTCCCAGCTTGAAACCACAATACACCTGAGCAGCTCACGGGGCTCTGCACACAAGAGAGTGAAGGGCAGGGCCGGCACAGGCGCTGGGCTGTCTGTGAGCACACAGATGGCAGCGATGGGAGGGGAGCACTGGCTCAGCTCAATCCTGAGGTGGGCTCCAGCAGCCCTCCCTCCTGCCAGGGCACTGCTTGGGCACACACAGGAGGTTCGTCGGGCTATTAGCTAATAAGGACATTAATAAATATTTTTCCAATGGCCAAAATTTAGCTGAGATGAATTCTCTGTACAGAAGTGCAATTTCATGTGAAACTGCAGAATTGCAATCACATATGGACAGAGAGAGCAAGTGAGCACCAGTCCAAGGATGGTCCATTGCATAAGATGCACATAGTAGGAAATACTGCTTTCTTAATGCTGTATATATATATGTGTGTGTGTATGTAGGCATATATTCACTTCTCACCCAGCAAGTGCTCTATTTCTGCCTATAATCTAAAAGCTTGGTATAACCCAACCAACATGCAGTGAAAAACCATTTATTTGTAATAGCACTATATTATAGCTTCAGCATTACCTCCTTATGGTTAAAAAACACTATTGTTGGTGTAAATATCTTTGTATATCTCCTTAAATATTTGAAATAACACTCACACTCACACTCTCCCCCCAAGTTTTTAAGCAAAAAGGTGTTAGTTTTCTAATAGATTCCCATTTTGCATCTCTTTTTTCAAGTGCTGCCTGTAATTACAGCAGGTGTGTCAGCACACACACCACATACAACCTCAGCAACTTCCCCAGTCATGTTTGATGCCAACTGCAAACTCAACTGCAGATACATTTGTTCTGTTTTGTTTGGTATTTTCGAAGCACTTCGCATGTTATGAAGAAACCATCAGCTCTGTTAAGTGAAATTTTTTGTCAGATCATTCCTGTGTTGAATATATGAATAATGTATTTTTAATTTCAGTATTTCTGGTTGCTTGTCTTTTAAATGAAAGAACAAGTCTAGAAGAGTTGTTTTAAAGGCCAGTCAGAGACTGCATGAACAGCACAGAGAGAGCATCTTGAATTGCAGTTAAAATCTGGTCATTAATTCAACCTTCCATCTTATTCTTTTTATGCCAGAAAATCTGAAAACTGAGTACAAGAGAGAATGGCTTCATCTGCATTTCAGTGGCCTGCCTTCAATATAAAAGCTATCTTCTTATCTCTCTTTTTTGTCCCCCTACAAGAACTGCAGCAGAGACAAGGCTTTTTTTGGAGGGTTTGGTGTTAGAGTGAGGGGTTATTTGCCATCTGCCATCAGCTTGTAGTTTGCATATCAATAAAAAAAATTAATAAACTAATTTCAAGCATATATGATACAGAGTAATGTGGAAGGTCCATTGTTAGGGGAGAAAGTATATTCTTATCAGTGGCTTTAAACTGCTATTCATCATTTCTAAAGGGCAATTATTTGGAATCTATTAAGCCAGAATTCATAATACCCCACAAACTGAATTTTAAATAGAAATCTGTATTTAGATGAAGGAATACATTAGTACAAGTCATTAGAGCATTGAAAATCCATGACTTGTTCATTTTTCACTTACTTTGTTTTTATTTTTCTCTTTTCAGAGAATATGGAGTACTGAGGATCTGAGCACTGACAGAACTTCCCAAAGTCTGTCCTTCCTGGGGGAAGTTTGGATAACAGCACATGGAACCCGGGGCTCACCTGGTCTCAGGTGCTGCAAATCACTGCTGAGAAAGCAAAGCATCCCGGGAAATGGCTCAGTGAGCAGAGAGGAGGGGGGCAGCTCGGGGGGGACACACACAGACACACGGACAGACACACAGACAGGTGGGCTCCTAGGTACACAGACAGACACACAGACACACAGACACAGATAGATGGGCTCGTAGGTACACAGACAGACACACACACAGACACACACACAGGTGGGCTCCTAGGTACACAGACAGACACACAGACACACAGACAGATGGGCTTGTAGGTACACAGACAGACACAAAGACAGACACACAGACAGACACACACACAGACAGACACACAGATGGATAGGCTCATCTGCATCAAGCTGTTGGAATAAAGGATCTGCTTCCAAAATGGTGGCTTGGAATAGGAAGCAAATCCATCAAAGGGCAGGGGACAGGTATTTCTTATGAACTCTTTTCTAGTGGGTGTTACATTTTCATGTGCTGGTTATTCAAAGTTATTTTTGCCAGCCTGATATCAGTGAATAAAAATAATTGATTTTAAAAGAGTAATAGAAAATGATAACAGGAATGGAGAATAGAAACTGTTTACCATCTTAGTGAATGCTAATGAATGTTCTATCTGGAGGCTCACAAACAAGTAAAGCAAGGCAGAAACCCAAGTCCCAGCAGAGACAAATAGATAAGCTAAAAATCACCACCTCATCCTGCACATATTTTCACAGTAGGTCTGGTTTAAGATAAAAAAGCACAGCCTATGGGTGAGCTACATCAGCTCTGGCAGTGTGTGAGCACTATTCACTGCAGCACTCACTGTGGTACAGCATCCCTGCCCACAGGAGGGGCTCAGCACACACCTGCACACACACACCCCAGTGTGCTGCACACACACACACACACGTGTGTCCCTAAACATTCCCTGTGCAGGGGCTCAGGCTACTGACTTAGATACACAGCAAGCAATTAACCAGTAACAGGAGGATATGACCTTACATCTGCTCCTCCCTAGGATCCTGCTGCTCACTAAGGTATAGCCACAGTAAAATGACCTTTTGGAGTGAAGCTCATGCTTTAGCTTTGTGCTTTCTTATCTTTGTGAGGCTGAAGTTGACATTCTGTTTCTGTAAAACAGAAAGCAGTGACAACACAAACAGGGAGGTATTAAGTAAGCTCTCTGGGCTCCCTGTTGCAGCTCTGTGGGTGGGTAGGAGGACAGACAGTCCATATTTCATGCCCTGGGTGGGCACCATCCTCAGCAGAGCTCCCACAGGGACAGCATGGCTTCCCCAGGGGACCCAGCCACTGCCAGCCCTTGGCAGCACTTCAGTGCAGAGCATGGAGTGGCTGAAACTGAGCAACAAATCCGTGTTCCCTGAAGAGCCTCAGGAGTTCATTTATTACAAGCTTCTTCTTGTTGTTGTTGCCTTGTTAATGCAGCTCTTCATGTTATGGCTTCAGGGAAGGAAGGATACTTGTCCCTCACCCTCAGTGGCTTTGGGCTGGGCAGGGATGGTAGGTGCTCTTAAGCAAGAATGTGTTTTTGTCACACAGAACTTTCCTGGACTGCCTGTCTGTGCTGTGGTCTGTGTTTCTGTCCCCCATGGGAAGCAGAGGCCCCAGGGTACCCTCTGTAGGGGCAGGACTGTGCTGGCCACCTCCCCAGGGCAGTCACAGGCCAGACTGCAGACAAACCAGACCAGCTGAGGTCAGGCTGCCCACACCTGGGGCCGTGCTGTTTGGCCACTTGTCACCCCTTGTGGTGGCATTTTGGGGGCTGGCACATGACCACAGGATGCACTGACCTAAGGTGAGACTTGTACACACGAGAAACCTGCATGGACTGGGCATAAAAGGGCCCTAGGAGAACATTACAAGACGTGTGAACCAGCTGCCAGTCTGATAACATCTCAGCTCACGTTCTAAATGTAAGCTTGAAGCACATCCAGAAAGCCACATTCTCTACTAATTGTCATCTTGTTAAGTTTAATGCATTAATGACTTCTCTGTCTGGTGCAGTGTTCAGCAGAACCACCTCCCCTGTCAGCAGTACAAGTTTTTGCTCTCATTTACAGAAAATACTTCCTACAAACTCTCTGAACCTCTCAACATCCTTCAGTTTTCTCCTTGTCCTGCAGCAGACCTCAGAGTGCTCTGCTGTCCAGTTTCACTGCTGTTCTTCCCTGGACCTTAGGCCTCTAATTCACACCAGCTTTCACTAACACTGAGTCTGATCCAACACTTCATAGGCTCCTTCACAACACACATTCTGTTTTACTTTTGCAGGTACATGAAATGTGTCCCTTTCCCTGTGAAACACACTAATTACTCATTGCTCATTGCTTTGGTTCTTTCCAGAAAACTTTGTGAAAAAACTTAATTCCTATGAACATCTTGAATGCACTGCATTAAAACCCACTGTTGGTTCAGGTAATGGAATATGCAGCACTGAATTAGGAATACTCTCCACAGAAATGGTTTGCTATCATTGCATGAAGAGGAAACAACAACATTAAGCCCCTTTACTGCCAAGGCTGCTTGCAATCTCCAAAGACACTTCTTTACTAACAGTTTGCAAACTCTGACTAATAGTGCCACTTCCTTTTGGTGTTCTGAAGTAAATTACTCATTATTTGTCTTTTCATAGGATTCAGAATATTTTCATAGATGTTTAAGCATCTTATATCCATATGAAATTATATGACTATTAAAGATTGTCACAGAATGTAAACAAGTTGAGAAAACAAATCCCATATAATCTTGAATCATGGGGGAAATACAGTGGATGTTTTAATTCTGGATTTACCTTTTGTGTCCAGTGACACCCCCTGGATGCAGTCACAAATGGAATATTTGTATTACAGCTGACCTCTCACCCCAAACTGGTGACAACAGCAAGCTGTCTGCACCTTTTCACTGACTAACCTGTTTATGCCTTGTAAGATTTGTTACTGGAGGCTTATCAGCCCTTCTGACACTGAGAAATCCTCCAGTGTGCTTTTCTAGGCTGTGGCATGGCATTCATAGTACTGCACACTAATGCTAATGCTAATGCTAATGCTAATACTAATACTAATATTTTGGTAGCAAATAATTTACTCTGCACTGGTTTTTGACTGAAACACTCCCCAAGAACACAGAGGGGCCACGCTCCTCAGCGAGGGGCCAAGCTACCCCAGCAGAAAGGGGAGGATGTGAACAGCTGCAGTGTCTCTCTCTGCTGTTCAGCCAGTTCACAGGCACACGGTGCTCCTGTTCAGCTGCCTGGCTGAGAAGGCAGCCCCACACCTGCATGGCCCTTGAGGGAGGATGGTGTTTACTGTGAAGACAAGGCCACAGGAGGTAAAAATCTCACCTTCTGTGGGGAATTTGAAAGCCAAAGGTGCTGTTCTAGGCCTGTGTATTAGCGTGTTCACGCATCCAGAGGCCCCTGTGAACAGACTCCTCTCATATACAGTGACTGGGATTCCATTTGCCTCTGCCTGGCCTTGGATAAAAATAATAAATCATTGGTTCCCAAGGCTTGGCTGAATCTCACATTCAGATTCACCCACATGAACCACTAAACATCTTGCATTCTCTCAAAATTCCTAACTGATGGCTGGATTATTTTAATTATTATTGTTATTATTTTTATTTTTTTATTTCCAAACCAACAGCCTGAGTCGCCGTGAGCAAGGGAAGCGGCAGCTGCTGTGGATGTGCCGGTTCACTGTCTGGCAGCCACAGTGCTTGGACATGAGAGCTGAGACCCCGGAGCCCTCGTGCTGCTGCAGGGACACCAACAGAGGGGGAAGAAAGGAAGGAAGCAAAGATGGAATGATAAATTACAGCAGGGGGAGAAACAAAAGGGAACAGAAATAAGAGAGGGGAATGGAGAAAAGATGGCAAATGACAGTGTGAGGTCAAGTTGTTATAATACAAAACAAAACACAGACGAATGCTGGAAAGCCTGTGAATAAAAGGTCTGAAATTCATTTTCCAGACCTATTTAATTTTTCATTGTTTTAAATGTTGGAAATTTGAAATCCAGTGCTTGGTGTTTAACCCTAACTCTTCCTTTAACTCAATCTTTGCAGCGAGTATACCACATAAACTCAGTGTTAGCCACAGTCTTGTCCAAAACCTGAACTGAACATTTTGATACTCTGGTTCAGACAGTTCAAGATGCTGGTCCATATGACTGTTGTTTAATTAACTATGAAAGGAGACAGAGCATGTTGATTACACTATCTGGAGAGCTGACACACAGACTAAGTCTTCAGTGACTTGCTCCATCTTTGGGCTAACAGAATGTAGCTTTTTAATCAAAGCCAATGGATTATAAAAGCAAGACTGTTCTTTTCACTTGCTATGGAGAGAAGAAAATAATTTAGCACATTGCACAAATAACATCATCTCAGATGGTATAATAGTAGTACCTGTAAGGGAACCAAACCTTCATCATTAAAATAACCTATTTTTTCTCTGAAAATATATCTGTTCTCTTCATCATTTCTCTTTTAGCAGCTGTCTATTATAGTTACAGTGTTCAATTCATTGAAATTACCTCTTAAATTGAATCATAAATGTGGGATAATAGGCAAGGTAAGTTAGGTGTTTCTCTGAAGGAGCTGCAGATCCAGCTCCTGTCTCTGCTGACTGTTTAGTTCATTAGGAAGCTCTGAATGGACCCCTCTTGCCAAAGGCTCCAAGCACCAGGTGTTGCCATGGCCATCTAAACACTGACCCATAGCACAGTACCCTGGGGAGTCCACCCTTGGATCTTTGGGCAGAAGAGCTCTCTGCAAATTCAATCTATGTCTGTGACTCCAACACCATCGAGAGATGTCAGTTGTCTCTGGTTTTTGAGCCTTAGGGACTCAAACCAAGGAGCACTGTTACCCATGAGCCCATGGATGTGTGTTACAGAATGACTTACAGCCCCTATGGTTTCCCTAAGTGTTGTGCAAATCTATCCAGTACCAGAGCCACCTCCAAAGCCAAAGCTTTGCTTTGGAATTTCCAGATTTAACCCAGTGAGCACAGAAACCTCTGCTTGGAGACACACAGCATTACTGCTCCTTTTGGAGCTCCAGAGTGCTGCTATTTGATTAGGAAGGTCTCGTGGGTAGATTTCAGCCACCTCATCATTTGTGCTCACTCACGTTTCCCACACAGCCCTTCGTGCCCACTGGTGGTGATGGGGCACTGAACTGCACGGCCCTGACTCAATCCACTACAGCTACTGACAGTCCCCTTGGTATCCACAGACAGTGATTAATGACCATTGTTAATAAAAAAAATCAATTATTAAGAGGATAACTAAATAAAATGCTGTATCTTAAGAAATTCTGTATTTGTTTCCCATTATGCATTAAAAAGGTAACTCCAACACTCTGCCCTATCTGTATCATGTCCCTTCTAACAGAACTGCCCACTCCTCAGGCAGTCGGCTGCATCTGCCACTCTGCCTGCAAGTGGGACTCACACCCTCCACGGGATGGCCAAAGGAAAATCTGGGTGCACAGCTCTGTTTGCTCCATTGTGTCAGCCCTGTGAATCCCCTCTGTTAGCTGAACTAGGCCTCAACGTGCCCCAGACATAATGCACGGTACAAAACTGCTTTTGGGGACAGGAGCAGCAGAATGTGCAGCAGGTTCACCTCCCCGGAGTACGGGAGTGAGGAACTCACAGTGAGCAAAGGCGGTGCCACTGCAGGGGCGGGTCAGAGCACAAGCTGCAGCTGGGACACTGCTCTCCCTGGTTCTGGAATGCTCAGCTCCAGTCTAGGCTCCTAAACATCATTTCTACACACATACACGGTGAGAAACCATACCTATGAAGCCATGCTGCCTGTGCAGAAACACTGTGCCATCAGAAGGGTTTGGCAAAGCAGGCTGCTCTGGTGAGGCTCAGCCTTGGCTGGGCACAGCACCTGCAGGACAGTGGCTGTGGCACTGGGCCTGCTCCTCACTCCAGCTCACCCTGGGACTGCTGCCCCACGCCCTCCTCTCAGCAGCAGCAGCAGCAGCAGCAGGGCTGCAGTCTGAGCCTGCACACTGTCTCTCTGATAAGTGGCTTTTATGAAACCATTATTTTAGCTAATGTTTCCAGTAATCCCAGATATTAACTCACGAGCCTGTCTGACCTCTCTGCACTTGATGAACTCCAACCCCTATTTCTTTCCTAGGTATAAAAGGGCACCTCTGAATCTGCATCCCTTTAGTGTGCGATGAGATGGGGGAAGAGAGAGGCCAAAACAATGTCCACTGTCTCTTACATATTACGAAGTACAGTTCATCACAAGGACAAGGAACAAGGCTTAAATACAATATATGCTGCAGGGCATCTCTAACCTCCATTTTCAATTCAGCCTCCTTCCCCGCCTGGGGACTGGCTGAGGGAACGCCAGGAGGTGGAAGTTATGTGAAAGTCAAGCACTTTTTCCCTTGTGAAAGAAGGCAGAAGCTGTGTGCAGTTGTTATTGTTCCTTTGTGCTGAATTTCACCTCCTGTTCTCACACCTCAGGGCCTGCCTCAGCAGCCTCCTGTGAAAAAGGGTATTTACAGCAAGCATCTCCCCTCCAGCCCAATGCTGTAAAGCAAATTCACCCTCCCAGGCCTGAGAGTCTGCTCCCACATCCTCTGCTGAGGGGATCTGCTGGCACGGATAACCAGGTGAGATGGGTGAAGGAAAGCACTGGCTGGGGTTTGTGGGTACCAGATGTGGGATGACAGATCTCTGTCTGGGATCAATGTCATTACCCCAGCTATTTTAAAAACACTCCCAATTTTGAATCAGATTGGCATGTAGGAAAAAAATGCTGTTACACTCCTATAAATAAACATTTTTATAAATAAAAATGTATGTCTTACATTTTCTCCCAGTTTAGTATAGGCCCAGAGGTCTGCTGACCCTTAACCCTGGAATCCACAGTGGAGAACAGAAACTTGTTTGTGCAAGTAGAAACTTGTTTCCCCCAAGGAGAGAAGGGGAGATAGAGCTTAATGCCACTGCTTAGCAAGGCAAAGGGTACCAAGAGTTCAGATGTGCTTCCCAGACTGGAAAACAGCAGCTGACACCGTAGCATTAAAGCAGTACCTTAAAATTAAAGAAGCACTGCTCTTATAGAGCTGCTCTGCACAAAATCTGGCTTAATGCTGACATGTTGTGTGGCTGAGCAAGATCTCATATATGGAGATGGAATTCCCCCTGCTCAGAGCTCGCTGTGGACCTGGGGCTTCTGTGACTGCGTTTGTAGACAGGTTGGCTCCAGGCCTGCTCACCAGGGTGGTGAAATGCCCAAGGTTTTCAGCAGGAGCAGAGTCAGATCAACTGCAAGAGCTGGTTAAATCAAACTAAACCACCCCCTTCCCTCCACAAAAACAATGTAGCATAAACCAGGCAAAGTGTCAATAAAAATACCAAACAACGATTAGTTTTCCACATAAACATTTCATCACAGCCTTTCTCAACACCAATCATTATGACAGTCCATGACAATGTAAATGATGGCATGTCTGAGGTGCTCTAATCCATCCAGCTTGTGTTGCTGTACTTGTTAAGAAAACCCCCTCCATAAAACCTCTAACCAAAACAAAACTGCACCAACCCACATATGTTACCAATGCTTTCTAAAAACAGCCCCTCAGCAGGCTGGGATCCATACCATGACTCCAAATTAAACCATATGTTCATTTATAACATGAAAATCTTGTGGGATGAATGAGCACTGGAGATGGAGATCATGATTTCCAGAAAGACTTTTCCAGGGGAAGCCTTGGGCTGGTCTGTCTGCCCATGGCACAAGTGGCTGGATGCTCCTGGTGCTGTCCCTGCTGTGCTGCCTTCCTCACCAAGGTCTCTGTTCAGCACAGACGGGCTCAGCATGGGGACTGACGGTTGATTTTCCCATTCTGACATTAGTTACAAACCAGCTACGACATAATCAGCCTCAGGAACTCTGTGGGCATTGTGCAGAAAACCTCTGGCACACCTGGCCTGCAGCTCACACCTTGCACCAGGGTCAAGCTAACCCTGCCTGTGAGAGGGGATTGTGGAAAGAAACCCGACAAATCTCACTCAGCTCCAAGACAAAACTTCCATTATCTTTCGTTCTTAGAGAAATAGGAATAATGAAGCCAATGTGGAATTACAAGGAGGGCAGATCAACAAAGAAACATTTGAATGGTACACTAGCGGGGGCTCCACAGCTCTCCTCTAACCCATGCAAGCTTCATGGCCCCCATAAAGGAGGAGCATTTCTCCTTCTGCCACTTTGACTGCCATGGAATTCAGGCTGGGGCCAGGCCCTTGAAGCAAACTGTCCTGGCATGGAGGCAGCAGGGTGTTTGCCTGGCCTGGGGCAGGAGGTGGCAGGAGAAGGAAGAAAGGGCAGGCAGTGTGAAGGGCAGGAGTGTGCAGTGCGTGGGTGCCTGCAGGAGCCTGACTCCTTTGCCTTCTCCTCTCCCAGGCACTCTTCACACCTCCATGATGGGACCTCTTCCCACCCACCTCCCCTTCCCTCAGCCCCACTCACAACACAGGGCAAGCTCTGGAAGGATAAACAAGAGAACCCAAGCAGAAGGGCACTGAGGCCAAGCAGCCTGAGCAGAGTCGGGCTGGGCTCCATAGGGTGGCACTGCAGAGCGTCACAGACACTGAGAGTGCACCGACACGTGGGTTTGGCCTCCCTTGGTATTGCCTACAGTGAGACTGGTAACACAGCAGTGCCAGGAAGACAACACACACCCGGGGTTAAGGATAGAGCAAGGGCCCACTGCAGCATAAGCAGAAGAACAAACACTCACTTTTTTATCTGCCTTGCCTCTCACAGAGATTGGTACTGGGTACTTTCAGGCCATTTCAGCAGTGAAAGTAAGTTCCATTTTCATGACCACTGTTCCCCAGTTCCGAGCACAATGTGATATCCCTACAGAATACTATCCATATTGTTCTAACAAAAGGGAATTGCATATTTCACAGCAATATGCCACAGAAGTGGGAGGGTGGTGCAAAGTATCATCACCTGCATATTTTCCACTTCTGACAAGCCACTCACTAGGATGGCAAATGCTGTGGGATGCAAACACACTTGTGGTACAGCCTCCAAATGTTGGACTTTCTTCTTGCTTAGCTGAAACCTTCCACTGCCTCTGAATTTCCTCAGCCTCAGGGCTGCCCTCATTTCCTGCTCAGGACTCAGAGGCCTGTTCTTGCTGGGTTTGCTACAGACAGCACATCCACAGCCTGTGTCAGACTGCGAGCTGAGGAACGAAGAGGATGGCCTTGGAACGTACATAGATTGCTCAACCTTGATAAAAAATAATGGGGCTATATTGCTGCTATAGGACAAGGATAAAATGCTGAGCACTGGTGAAAAGTAGAGCACTCCTGCTGGAAGGACAGACAGGGAGCAGGAGAAGCACACCAGTGCAGAGAGCCAGCCCTGCCCGAGCTGTCCACAGGTAGGAACAACCCGGACCTGCTCCGGTGGCAACGCCTCCTGACCCTTCCACGGGTGGAGTTTCTGCAGTGTCACCACGTGAGCCCACAGGTTTCCCCGGGCCAGGGTGAGTCACCGTCTGGGAATCTCGCTGTGTAGGGTAAACACGGCACACACTGCCCTTGGCTCGGCTCACAGAAGCCCCGGTGCTGCCCATTGTTCCCGCGGTTAGTCGCTGCTGGCCGGGCTCCCCTGGGCGGCCGGGGCTGAGGAAGCAGGTGCAGCAGCACCCCATTGTTACAGCAGTGTTTTGGGAATTGGGAAACTCCATATATTCTTTTCCCTGCCCTGGGGAAGCAAAGCTGGGCAGTGCTGGTGCAGGTGGCACAACTGGAGCAGGGCAGGGCAGGGCTGCCACGTGTGCCCACCTCGCCCAGACATACCCGTGTTTGCCCTCCTGCCCTGGAAGCTGCCCTGGATCCCTGCTGGAGGGACAGGCCCTCTGCCCTGGCTGGTCACAAACTACTGCCCTGGAAGCTGCCCTGGATCCCTGCTGGAGGGACAGGCCCTCTGCCCTGCCTGGTCACAAACTCCTGCACTGGAAGCTGCCCTGGATCCCTGCTGGAGGGACAGGCCCTCTGCCCTCCCAGTGTGGGGTCACCACCCTGGGCATTAGCCCTGACTCTCACATGTTCTTACTCTGCTCTTCTCTGAGCACAATTACATTGACCAATCACTTTTTTTCCTTCCTTCTTGACTATGCTATGACAGAGGCAGAGCTACCTTCTCTGAGTGGCTCGGGTTTGGCCAGCAGTGGGGCCGTGCTGGAGCCAGAGGGCATTGGCTCTCCCAAACATGGAGAGAGCTCCTGGAAGCTTCTCTCAGAAGCCCCCCTTGTATTCCCCCACTGCCACCAAACCTGGCCACTCACACCCAATACACTGCTGTAACTTGTATGTGCAGTGTTTGAAAAAATCTCCCTTGGATTGTGTTGTTCTGCTTTTACTATATCATTGCAAAGACTGTCATATTTTAAATGTCTTCAGATGCTGTCCTGGCTCTGTTACTTTATACAGTTCTTTTTTCTATCTCATGTGTGTGTTTTGGTTTCCAGCATATAAACTGAACACTCGTAGCTGTAGTAGGAATATTTCACATCAGCCTTCCAAAGCAAAGAGCTGACAACAGAAAGAAATCATACACAGGGTGTAATGGCAAACCATTCATGGGTTCCTTTATACATCCTAGCAGGGAAAACAAATCTGTAAAGTCAAGATCAGGTCCTGAGACAAAGACAGGATGTAAATTCCTGCTTGGTACTTGTTTCTGATGAGCTCTATCAGATTGCTGCTAACAGCATTTCCTTCAGGAAAGATAGAGGGGAGCTGTGCAATCACCTGGGACACTTCAATTTAAAGTGGTACTGACCAAAACTGTTACTGTGTAAATTATGACGTATTTTTCTGGGTGAAATTTAGTGTAAATTGAAAGCTGAATTCTCAGTCTATACTTGCTCTTTGTCACTTTGCTAACAGCTCAGGGAATTGAGAATAGTCATTCAGCTTTGAATGTGTATTCAGAGACATTTGTTCCCCATGCTTTTTGCTACTTCATCTCCACAGTGTATTGCACAGAACACTCAGCTTTTGGAAAAAGTGTAATACAACTGTGGCCATAGGGAAGGAACGTGCTAAGAGTATGCACATAAAGTAAATGTTAATCACATAGAAATCACTACAATTTGGTATTATACAGAAGTAATCCATCTCCCTTGAAATTAAGTAAAAATTATTTAAAATCTCAATATGTAATCAAAATCAAAACAACTTTATAAAATGATATTTTAATTTAAATTGCTTAAATGGAATACTTTAGTGTATTCAACTGGCAGACAGACACAGTCCCAGAACTTGTATAATAAGCTACTTCAGTTAGACAGCAATTAACTTTTTAAATTCAGTAGGTATTACAAATTGTCATTTTTTTTCTGACTAAAAGTGTTTAGAGAGGAGATCAGGTATTTCTGACTGAGTGTAAGAAAAATGTGCTAGTATTAAGTAATCCTGGAAGACTGCCTATATTCAAAGCCAGTGCTTTTAAAATTTAGTGACAGACTATGGCTCCCTGTGATTTTTGTAATGGTATTTAAATTCCATGATGAACTGAGGCTAAATTTGGCATATAGTTTAGGCTGAATAAGTTTTCTGCAAACTGCTATATGAATAGATAATTGCCTGCTTGTGATTTTTAATCCAAAAGGGAACGAAAAGCAAAGGCAATTAAATCCCCCCCTGGAGCTGTTGAACAGGACTTTTTAGAATAGCTTGAGAAGACCAGGAAAATGCCCTCCACCTTCAGGGACAGCATGTTCCTAAGTGTCCTCTATCCTTTGAAGAGCTCAGCTCTGGCACTCTGGTACACGTGTGGAGTGTGAAGATTGCTTGTCCATGTGCAGGTGGAAAGAGGAAACCCCTTCCATTCCAAACATGGCAAATAAAGCTGCACGTCCCTGTGGTGCCACAGCCTGGGCAGTGGGAATGAACCCCAGCTGTCTGAGCACTATCAGTGTCCACACAACCTCTGGGGGCACAATTTCAGCCTAGCTGAGCCACGGTTTTGCAGAAGATGATGGCAAAACAGACTGTATGTGTATCAATGCCTGCTCTTTCCAGGATGAGCTGTGTCTGTGATGGGTCCCGGTGTGACCTGCTTTCAGTGACGTGGCTTCACACTGTCCCTGCCCAGGCTCAGCAGCTCTGCAGTCCTGCCCAGCACTGTGCAGAGCAGGAGTGCTTGGGGAGCCAAAGGAGAGGGGGTCTAGCACATGTCTGGGGCCCAGGAATGCAAACACACAGTCCTTGGGAAAGGATCTGGCTGCTGTGTTTGTCTGAGATACCCATCTCTAATTTACACCTTCTAGTTACCCCAGCTGATGACAGGCATGCTCAGAACAGCTTTTCTGATGGGCTGCTTTAACAATTCCTTTACCCGTTGTGGTTTTTTTGGGGTTTTGTTTGTTTTCAATTAAAAAGTTGTCTTATAAAAGTAGAGGGGAAAAACCCCTGACCAGACCAGAAAAATCTTCCTTTAATGGCAGATTTATCCCATCCTTCACGTTTTCATTGTACACAAGATTGTATTATACCCTCAGTGGTTTTGCTGACAATAGCATGACCTCGTTCTTTGTGATGACTGTAATTCAACCGCTTGGTGAAAGCACTGCTTGACAACACTTACCACCACAGTAAGACAAGATAATAAGCATTAAAACACTCCTGTGACAAATCTTGTGCTACTCCTCTCTATCTTCACCAGCAGAAAAGCTGCCTGCTGGTACAGAGCAGATGGGCATTTCACTTGGTTTCATGGCCACCAAATTCTCTCCAAGCCATTTAGAGATCCTGCCTACTGAAAGAGAATTCTCTTGCTTGCTTGTGTTCCTTTTTTTCAGCATACAGACATTCAATAAGATAAGCTGCTTAGTCAAAGGTCAAAATTTAACTTTTTCCCATCCTTTTTAATTTTTTCAGGCCAAATATTTTATTGGCTCTAGTACACTGAAAAGAGAAGGGAAAAAAGGGACAGTATAACCTGACTAAACTAAAGGTTATTTCTCTCATTTTTAAATAACTGTGAAATTTTCAAGCACTTTTAGTTTTGCTTTGTAATATATTAATCAGGCTAATTCACTTATTTTAGTTGTATCTCAGCTCCCACTGTTTATGTGGCAGAGGCAACCAGGACTGACTTGTCCTTGGAGAAGGGCAGGAGGAATCTGGCACTGACTTTCAGACCTTACAGTTTCCCTGAGAGCAGTGTTGGTGCCTACCTGCAGAGCCCAGCCCTGCCAATGCCCACGAGCTTGCTCTGAACAAACACAGGGATGCACACACACACACACGCACACACGCACCCACCTGCAGCCCTTTGCAGGGTTTCTTTCTGGGCTTCCCTTAGTCTGGAGTTACAGCAAGCCTGTCCTATTTCAGTGCATTTCCCATCAGCCCCCTCAGTGTGCACAGCATGTGCAGGGTCGGTAGCACAGCAGAGCGACCTGCCCAGGTGCTGCAGGTGCAAGGGCAGAGCAGAATGCAGTTCCTGATACAGGAAATGTGCTGCTGCTCCTGCCACACCTCTGCAAAGCTGTGTGTCCTTCAGAGTGCTGTCTTGGGCTGGCACAGGCAGGGGCCACCTGCTCTTTAAATGATAAGGAGAAATAAAAGAATTGAATACTGACAGCTCGTTAATCCATTACCTGGTGGCCACTGCTCTGAGGCCTGGTCCCGATTCACAGACATTCATAGTTACTTGCCTGAAGCCTCATTTAGTAATATCTGTGCAATCTGTGAGTGCATCCAGCCTGGAGTCACATATAATAATCATAATGGGATTAACTAGCAGGTATGAGCTCTCACCTTCTGACAAGCCAAGGGAGGATTTTTCCCATTATTCTTTCCAATATGGTAACTAATATTAAATGTAATGTGTGGCAGAAAAGCAATACTTTTTCTCGTTCTAGGAATTGGAACACATAATTTGGTCCAAATGGACAACTCCTTGGTATTTATAGATTACATTTAATGGAAAGCACTAGAACTAGTGGTGAGAGCTAAACTTATTCCCACCCATCCATTTTTTAATGTTGTTTGTATTGTTAACTACAAGGTGGTTTATGGACAGATGACATTTTTCTACAGGTACCTGCACTTATTTTACATCCATTTGCCAGCCAAACTTTTCTGGCCATTTTCTAATGCCTTAACTTACTGCACAGGACCTGCACATTTAAGTTACAGTGTGTATTACTGCACTGGAGGAAGACCCCTGGCTTTGACCAAATCACTACAAACACCCGACTGTCAAAGCTAATTGCTTGGAGAGCAAGGCCTCCCTCCTGGCCATCCTGTGCTCAGCATGTGCTGGGCAGTGTCCCTGCCTGCACCCTGGCAGTGCCCAGGGCAGCTGTTCCTGTCCCTCTGTGGGACTGCACCCGTCCCCTCTGGGTGCCCATTCCTGCTGCCTGCACCCCTGGCTTTGGTAAGGGCTCATCACTCCCTACCCTCTCCACAGAGGCTACAGTCAGGGAACATGGGGGAACCAGTTCACAAACACACAGAGAATCACACAATTGTTTAAGTTAGAAAAGATGTTTACGTTAATTGAGTCCAATTATTAACCCAGCACTGCTCAGGGCACCACTGAAACAGGTCCCTGTCTACACATCTTCTGAGTCTCTCCAGGGATGCTGATCCAACCCCGTCCCTGGGCAGCCTGTTTAGCTCCCTCAGCCTCTCCCCATGGCACTTGTGCTCCAGAGCCCGCACCAGCTCACTGTCCTTGAGAAGCTGTGTCTGAACCACCCACAGCCTCTGTGCTCATTACACTGTTCTCGGTCTCATGACACTGAAATTCTTGCCCCAGGGAACTGCCAGCACCTTTGAATTTCAAACATTTGCCATGTTGCATTGCTGCTCTGGATCACATGCTTTTACATACCCATAATGTTAAATATCTTATAAGAAAGGCAGAAATATAGGTCACATATAATGGAACCAAATAAACTTGGTTTGGAGGCTGTATGATGAAATCACATCTTTTAGATAAATACTTTTAAAATGCAGTAACTTCAGCACAAATCATGAAAAATTGAGCCCTTCTGGGTCATAAAATGGGTACTAATAAACAGTTTGTTGTTGTGCTTTTTCTCTCCAAACCTGAATAATCTGAAATGTCCTTCTGATTGAAAGTGTGAGTCACAAAGACTTCCTACCACTGTGAACACTGTCAGGAACAGGTCAGATTGACCCCATGTGATTCAGTGTTGTGAGGGGTTTTAAAAGCAAAAAAATAAAAGGTACAATTACGAGATGCCTGGAGCTCACTTTGCATTGCTAAGTTGTTATGTCTCTGTTTCTGCTGCTTATGCCTGCTGTGTGAGAATAACAGGGTTGTTTCATGAGTGCTTACATGCAAAGTGCCTTTAAAACCCTCTCAGCTCTTCTCAGTGCCAAAACTGAGATAAACATTTACCTTTTTTACAAATCAGAAAAATAAGGAATCAACCCCCTGCCTCTCCCCACCATGTGACAGCCCTTAGGAGGGGGCACAGAACTTCCTCAGGCAGAGATTGCCCTGGAAAATGGCCTTGGAATGGCCCAAGGAGGCTCACAACCCATTTCCCTTTGCTCACACATCAGCAGGACCTGCCTCGTGTGGGCAGGAGCAGCTCTGGCACCAGCAAGAAGGGCAGCCCAAGTCTGTAGTGTGTGAGCTGTAGCTGCTGATGGCACAGCAGTCTGGCACCAGGAAAATCCCCCTTGGAAGTGCATTTGACCTGTGCCTGCTTTTCTCCCGTCCTCCCGTTGGACTGTGTGCTGATGGCAAAAGGAGCCACCACAACAAGGGGAGAAAGCCTAAGAACTGGCTTTCCCTTCCACCCTACTGCGTGAGAAGCCCACGGATGGCGGGGAGAAAGGCGTGCCGGACAGCCCAGGGACACCCTTGCTCTGGGAGGCACCCTGCTGACTGCCCAGTTCACAATCAGCTGTTCCTGCTGGGCTGCAGCCTCTCTTGGCCCAGCTTGGGCTGCCTCTCCTCAGCAGGCAGCAGCAATGGCTGCAATAGGTGCTGGGACTACAAGTGCAATATTCAGGAATTTTATGGAATACATCATTTTATCCCATTGGCCAAGGGCCAGGCCAGGCCAGCTTCCAGCAGAAAAGGACACATGAGCTGTCACTGATGGATTTTCTGATGAAGGAAATGATGAGAAGCATTCTCAGAGTGGCCCCCATGTGAGGTGTGTACCACCTAGTCCCCCCAGCACACACTTTAAACCTGCTGTCTTTGCACTTAACTCTGGCTAAAATGTACAAGCATAGGACCTTCATTTGAAAATGTTCCCTGAAGTGAGCAAAGGGGCAATAAAGTAAAACAAATTATTAACTTGCAGGTGCCATTTTTTCCTACTGTAATATTCATGTCAATCAGTTGTTTTCTTGTCAGCTTCACCCAGTCCCACCAGTTAATGTGCTGTAAACTAGAAGACCCCAATTTCAGCACCCAGGGCTTTCTCTGTGATTATCCAAACTCTATTAAGTGCTGAAGGAACAGGTTTCACTGCTCTGATGTCCATGTGCATGCTTGGGACACACCTTTGGAATTGTCCCCGTTGTATGAGCTCTGGCATTACTCAGGACACAGCCCGAGGAACCAGACCAGGCTCAGTGGCTGTTTAACATTCAGCAGCCTGTATGTCCACAGTACCTTTCCTGGTCCTTTGCCAATACTGCACTGAATAACTGACCATTAACAGACTTTTACCATTTCCATACTGCCCAAACATGACATAAGAGTTCATGGAGATGAAATATGGTTTTAGCCACACAGTCCACCTGAACAGCTATAGCATAAAATCCTAAGGCCAGTCTAAACTGCATACTCCCCTAATTTCACTGATGCTGTATTCTG
This sequence comes from Sakesphorus luctuosus, assembly GCA_013396695.1. NCBI lineage: Eukaryota > Metazoa > Chordata > Aves > Passeriformes > Thamnophilidae > Sakesphorus > Sakesphorus luctuosus. The sequence continues at coordinate 187,331 of VWZD01002873.1, forward strand.
CAAAAACAAAACTAACTGTGCAGTCTCCAGCTCATCTGGGTTTTTTCAGAACTTTCCACTCCCGTTTATCCCTGCCACTGCTATCTACTGTTGCACTGATGAGCTCAGAGAACCACTCTGTGAGGACACCCCTGAGGAGCTGGAGCAGCCATCATCTTGTTAATTACTTTTCCCTTTTCTCCTCTTTCATTTCATGCCTGTTCACAGCAGGGCTGAAGCAGAGAGGGTAAAGGTTCAAGAGAAGGGAAGCACTGCTGGGAAAGAAGATGCCACAACAGCCTGAGTGTATGGAAAGCAGCAGGGAGGGAGTAGTTCCTCCCAGGGTCTCTGCTGCTGTGAAGCCCCTGCAGAAGCTGTGCAGCAGTTCAGTATGTTACATGCACCTGGAATGATGGCCACAGCATGTGTGGGCACACACATGTGTATTTTATAGGGGTATTTCCTGGCCTCATTGGTGTTCTGGCTTTGGCACTGTTTGACAGCAAAGCACACAATGGAGACTAGAGAAAGAATTTACATTGCTCTCAGTCTGAGTGATGGACTTGGGTTTGTGGGACCTATGTGGGAGTAGTAGAAGGAAACGTAGATGCAGTAAAAGAGCTGGTTTCAGTTTGGTTCCATAAGGTGTTGTAAATACACTGCAAAAATGCTTGGTACTCGAGTAGGAGTCTTAATGATATAAAAGTGGTTTTCTGTTTCCCTATTTAACTGTTTGAAATTATTATTGCCAACAGTGTAGCTGTGCAGGCACGAGGCTGAAGCTCCTCAGTGTTGTTCCACAGCCAAGCAAACAACTACAGCAATCGAGGATCACACTACCAGAGCTCTGTGCCTACAAATAAAAGTGTAGTGTGCCCTGTATTGTGCTGAAAAATCTACACCCGGGATCAGTGGAGAAGCAAGTCACATGCTTGAGGTAAAAGTGGCATTTTAAAATTTGACATTCGTCAAAATGTTTCCATCAATTAGACTCATGAGCCATGCCTGACATTTCTAAAATCACTGTTACAATCAGCCACGCTGAGATCAAAGCCTGAGTCTGTTCCAACTCCAGTGAGGCCAAGATTTCATTTCTTCACGTCAGCATCCTTGAACATCTACACCCCCATCTCAGTTGTGTGAGTTATCATGGCAGTCCCAGTGCATTTCCAAGCACTGGATCTGAAGGTTGCTCTGTCCTGAGGTAAATCAGTGTGTCTGTCATCTCTAGAAAAGCAGCAAAAGCCTCTGACACCTTGGAACATCCCTGTGGATGTGCCCTGTGCTGTCACACTGCTGCTGCTCCTTCCTTTGAGAATGACAGCAGAGCAGTAAGGAACTCAGCAAAGTGAAGTGAATGTGCATACTTATATTCCTTGTGCCACACCTGAAAGGCTGAAGGCATTCACTGAGGGTTGCACATTGCCTGCATCTCTATTCCTCATGTTTGCACTGGGAGTTTAACCTAAGTGCTTTAGATTTATTCCACATTTTCTGATAACAAAGACATTTTCAAGGCTCCAGCAGTGCTGAGTGTGGGGGGACGGTCCCTGCCCCACTGGCCACACTGTTCCCCACACAGGCCAGGATGCCACTGGCCTGCCTGGCCCCTGGCAATGTGAGATAAGTCCTGGTCACCACAGATATGACAGCACACTCAGACACTGGACAACGACACACAGAACTTCTGGGTGATGCAGCAATAAGTGCAACAGTCAGCACTGCCCCCCAGAATGACGACATTTGCAATGGCAGTAACCTCTTTTGTTGCACAGCAGTAACAGTGCTGCTGACTCTCAGACCTGACTTGGTACAGAGCCAACAAAGGCCCAGCACCTCAGGCACACTAAGGTAAGGCATTGCTGAAGAGAAAAGCAACATTTCCTTTGAAAATCAAGTGCTGTTCCATTATTTCCCACAGTACTGCCAATGGCCTTCTACACAATATGGGAAGATTCCACACGAGACACTGTACAATTTTGATGGTCCATGATGAGGAAAGGACTGAGATAAAAGAGGAATAGATGCAGAAGAATGGTTAGAAACCTAACCCACTTGGCTTGTTTTGTCCTAGCAAAATGGGAACTAAGAGGAGACATACAATGGTGGCACAAAAAATACATAAATACAGACAGTTGAATGAACTCAGAGCTGAAATTGGAAACAAAATTCCCATCCAAGAATTATGTTCTAGAGCAGAATATTATTACCACAAATATGGGCAAACCCTGTAAGTTGCATTACATTAAATCTGCTCTGTTTCCATGGGAATGCCTTGCTTCCCACAGAATGGGTACATCTCACCAGCAGTGATACAGTGAGAGGATTCATTTGGGGACGTGACCACTGCAGACAGAGGATCCATTTTCTTCAGTGGTCAGTTCAGTGCAGGGACAAACTGAACTGTCACTAAAACACCTCTAAAAAGGGGCTGCATCCCATGGCCTCATGTTTTGGTTTTTCATATGTTCCCTTAGTTGAAATGCAGACAGTGGTGTCCTCATGGATCTCCATTTTGTAAGCAAAGTCAGAGTATTAAACAATCCCTTTTGCAGTGAAAATGGGAATATTCTATGTCATTTGCCATCTTCAAACTACAATAGCTCTGTAACTTTGACACAATTAAGTACTGTTGTAAATACAAAAATAAATTTCCAGTTAATCCTGCCCCGTGGCGCCCTGTGGTGTAACACTCACAAATCTAAGTTCTACAGACATACAACATGAGAGATTAAATGCCCTTCAAAATGTCAAAAGTAGAGGCACTCACCAAATCAGTGCTACGTGTTTCTGCTCTTCTTTCCTGAAGGAGATCCGCCAGTCCCGTTGACATATGATGAGAAGTCACGTGTATGTGTTACGTACAGAGATATGTGCACACTGTTAAATACTCAAGTGCTGCACACACATCTGTATGAATTGGGCAAGTTTTAACTGGGACAGTGGGACAGAAAATGCAATCTTAGTCAAATAACATTCTCTGGGGTATGAGTTGGAGTTTGCAGAGCCGTTTCTGAGGGGAGTTGACCAACAGGCCCCACACCCTGCCCAGCACCCAGGGCTGAGGCATACAGAGCCGTCCCTGAGGGAGTTAATGGCCCCTGACCCACAGCCCCACAGAGCCGTCCCTGAGGGAGTTAATGGCCCCTGACCCACAGCCCCACACACTGCCCAGGGCCGAGGCACACAGAGCCGTCCCTGAGGGAGTTAATGGCCCCTGAGTGACAGACCCAAAAGCCTCCACAGCGCTGGGGCCGAGGCACACAGAGCTGTTCCTGAGGTTGCTGACGGCCACTGACCAACAGCTCCACACACCCCACACGTGCTGGGGCCGAGGCACAAAAATGCCTTTTCTGAGGGGCACTCGGGTTTTTATGGGGCGCCAAGGGGAACGTTCCAGAACTGGGACGGGATTGGCTTAGTGCGTCACCAGGGCAACGGGCAGCCAATGGGGCAACGGCGGGCACACCGACCAAGGAGGGCACAGGCTCGGGGCGAGGGCGGGAAAGCGTCTGAGGGGAGAGACAAGATGGAGGACGAGAGACAAGATGGAGGACGGAGCGGGAAGGCCATGAGGGAATGGGCACACAGAGCTGTGCCCACCCCGTGCCATGGACACTGTGAGCTGAGCTGCCACAGCAGCAGTTGGGGCTGAGGGCTCTGATTGCTTCTCTTCACTATGGCCCTCACAGCCCCCTGGGCAGCACTGCCCCAGGCCCGGGGGTCTCACGCTGCTGTCCCACAGAGCTCTGCCCTCACAGCCCCCTGGGCAGCACTGCCCCAGGCCCGGGGGGCTCACGCTGCTCTCCCACAGAGCTCTGCCCTCACAGCCCCCTGGGCAGCACTGCCCCAGGCCCAGGGGATTCACTGTCCCACTGACGTGTCCCACTGTCCATGGCACAGAGCAGCCAATCCCTCTGGCACTGCCTGTGTCCCACCTCCACCTGCACCTGCCCCCTGCACCTGCCCCTCCTCCAGCTCCCAGTATCCCAGACAGAATTACCTGCTCTTGAGGAACTGGTGTCCAAAGAGAGTCACTCTCCTGCATTAGGTCAGGTGTCAGTTTAGGAGGACAGAGGAAGAAATCATCACTGCCAGTCACTCACCAGTGTCCTGCATGGTGGTCCCTTGTCAGCCTCCCAGTCTGCTCAGTTCTCTGCAGGGGGGTGTCTTTTCATTAAATATTTCACCACAATTGATTTTACTCTATATTAAGGCAAAGCATAAAGTTAACCTCCATAATTTTCAGCAAACATATTTGCATTTTATGCAGATTTTATATGGGTGCTTGAACACACACACACACCTGCAATTGCAAACAAACCCTGCAGTTTGGACATCACTAATAGTTACAGAAATGGAGGAAACAAGCCCAGTCAGGCTACAGTTATTGGTAAACAGACACATAACAATGTGCAGGAGAAGGGGATATGGCTGGATGTTCAAATAAAGCTTTTTAACTACCTGGTTTTAGAGTCTCTGAGTCTTAATTGCAGAAAGTTGGATTTGGGGGCTTTCTGGTTTGTTTGCTTGTTTGGTTTTAATGCAATTTCTTACTGTTGAAAATGAGAGCAGTGGCTCCTCCCTGGGATTTTCCCTGCTCTGAGCAGGTCCCTGCAGCGTGCAGGGCACCCCGGGGCTCTCAGGGAGCAGCTCTCACATCCACGCCAGGCCTGGGCAGGTGATGGGATCCCAGATCAGGGGACACCCCATGATTTTTCTGCCCTGCTGGCCCAAAGTGGGGGATAAAGGGGTGTCCAAGGAGGGCACAGCAGTGGCAGCAGCTCCAGCTGGGCAGAGGCTGAGGGAACAATGGGCAGGGTGGCAGCCAAAGGCAGCGAGCCAGCCACCTACACAGCCATAATCACTCACACACTTAGGACTATTTTTGATAAATGCTCTCCTCATTGGGACTTTTCAAGCCAGGATTCAATAACACCTTACCCTTGACGTTGTTTCCACACTGAGTATTTCCATTATCTCCTTAGGATTCTCTAATTATTAAAACATAATACAGATTACTCTTTGTTCTTGGTAGGGAAAGTATGTTTTTGCTAACTACATTTTTAACGACTTTTTCTTAAAAAACATTGCAAAAAAATCAGCTGCAGGTAGGGAAGAACACTGAATAAAATGCTTCTTAAAAGGTGAATGCTTCAGAAAGAGATGAGATGCTGAAGAAAGAAGAGGGAACATCTGGATACTGTTAAGGGTCCCAGCAGCTTGGAGGAGGGAAGAAACCAAGGTTTGTATGTAGGCTCCTGAAGGCAACAGTCACCATCCAGCCCTGGGATAAGTCATTACCAGAGTTTGGTGACTGTAGCTTTTCTCCTCTCCTTTTCTTAATTGCTCCTTTCTCTCTTTGAATCTTGGCTTGTTAAGCATCAGAGAACATAAAGAGGACCAGACTTCAGAGATTTGCCAGTGGTTGAGTGTTTGCTGACATGCAGCCAGGCCGTGTGCCATGGCAGGGATGTGGGACCTGAGCACTGACCTCTCTGTGCCAGCTCCACAATCTCAGACATTGCAAGGAGAGCAGCAGAGGGAAGGGCAGGGCAGGGTGAAGAACCTTCTGCCAAGTACCAAGAGCTGGTAGTAAAACATCCTGTTTTCGGCATGTGTCTGTAAAGAAGAAACAGCAAAGGTGCTGGAACAAATTGCTGCCCATTCTTTTGACATTTGAAAAGAGGGATTGGAATTATCCCAGACCAACACTCAGACTGTGATTCCCACCTGACAGCCATAAAAACAGTGATGTGCTAATGGGGGAGCTGCTGGTAATGGTCTGCCACCAAACAGGAGTCAAAAATGGGGGGAAGTCTTGGTCTCTGGTCTTACTTTGCTTTTGCTCAGCAGCTGTGTCAGTGAGCATGACCTGTTGGTTGGCTGTCTCACAGTCCAGGGCTCTGCAAGCACAGGGTGATGTCCAATAGGTACGTTCACGTGGACTCAGCCAGGCCTTCTGCAGATGAAAAGTCAGCTCTGCAGGAAGAAGAGAAAAGGGGACACTTGTAGAATCTGGGAAACTGCCCCTCTTCAGGCCCTTTACATTGTGCAGAGCGTGCCCACAGACACCACCAGGGAAAACCATCAGCCTTCAGGGAGTTGTTTTGACACACTGGAGATTTCTGGTAAGTCAGACACAAGGGACTCATAATTGCAAGGGCCTTCATGCATTGCCTAAAGGAAAAATAAATCATGTCTCCAAACTGGTCCCCCCAATCTCACCAAATGAGATGGCTTATTGATCAGAAAATGACTTGTCTTTTTTGGTTCTTGCCCCGTGTTCCATCTGTTCTATTGCATTCAGCCATCAGTCACTGCACAGCATGACAAGCCAGAGTGACACAATGTGCAGGGGAGCCAAAAATGGATCAATAGGGCAGTATCAGACATGCAAGAAAGCCATTGATCATACAAACCAAAAGCCTGCACATGAGAGTGTGAGAGCACTTTGAACTGTGGCCAAACACAAGGAATGAGGCTGGATCTATGACTTAATTGGGAGTAACATCTTCAGGGAGGAGTGGGTAACACAAACCACTGAGCTGTAACACCCACAGAGGCCTTCATATCAAACACTGAAACTCCTTTCCTACATTATCATCCTTCTGGATCATTGTAGGTAGGGGCAAAAATGAACACACACTTCCAGGTAGGTTTTTACTGCAGCTGTGCATACTGTCTGTCCATCTTTTTGTTGCTGACACTCTTTTTATCCTCTTTCTGTTCTTCACTGCCCCTATGGACACATTGCTTCTGAAGGTGCAGTGACTAAGACGAAGGGCAAGGAGCAAGGTGGGAATGTTCTGGAGCTGGGACTGGGGTGTGGGGCTGCAGTGTTTGAGGCTCAGGCACTCACACTGACAGCTGATGCTACATCCCCTCCTCATTTTTCCTGACTGGCAAGGACCACCTTCTCCTGCAGTACTCAGACTTTCCTGAGCTGGAATTGCCATCCGGCTGGTACTCTGAATGTTCATTCCAGGTTCCTCTTATTATCCTCCATAATGATCAGTTCTCTTTTGCACACACAGTGCACTCTGTGTATTACAGAGGACTGAGTCAGCAGCAGCAGAACTTCTGAGATGGAAAGACTGGGTAGAGCTGAGAAGGTTCTGTGTGCTGTGAACCACTGGCTGCTTGGTCTGGAGTCAGAATAAAGCAGATCTCCTGCCATTCACCCAGGGATCCCCCATCACAGTGTGCTCCATGGAACTCTGACTGGGAGGTCAGGGAGCCAATGCACAGTCCAGGTCACCAGGAGTGCGCCCCAAAGCTCACTGGTAATCTCAGGTCCCTCTGAAATACCCATAAGGTCACTCCAAGTGGCCAAAGGACACCCCAGACAGCATCCCAACAGCTTACACTGTGGGGATGGGTTTTCTTCATTCTTCACTAAAAAATGGCACTTCATTTTTGGTGGATTTCAAATGTCTCGACTTTTCCTTCTTTGCCCTCTTAGTATGGAAAAACAAATCTATTAATACTTTGGTCTTTGAGGGCTGCTATCATTTTAAACTCGGATTGTGATTTTTTTTCTCATACAATTTTTTAAATTTTCCTCACAGTGCTTTCCCCCAGAGTGTTTGCATTTAAAAGGAAGCAAATCTGAGTGCTTGTGATTTGCTTGTGTTAAGGAAGAAAAAAGAGTAATTTTAGACTTTGAGGATCCTGTCACAAAACACTAAATTATTTTTCTAGATCCATAACCCATCAAATAGCTGAGTGATAGCTGTGGCATGAATGGCTTTAACATTCTGTGAAGGGCCTTGATATTAATTTGGGAGCAGAATCCAATACCTGGAAGATTTCTAACCTAAGGGTATTTGTGCCTGCCAAGTTCATGAGCTGTGCTGCTGCTTAATGGACAAACCTGTTCTGTGTACTTTTTATGGATTTTATTAAAAAGTAAGCTGAGCAATATATATATGTGGTAAATATACTTCTATTTGTATCCCAAATTTCCTAACCTTAGGTCATAACTCAAAACAAATCTTTGAGTGAACAGGATCAGTTGTTGAATGAATACGACAGGCAATTAAGTCCAATTAAGAAGCTGTGCCTAGGAGGAATAATTGTGCTCTCACTTTACACAGAACAAACTGCAGAGGAGAGCCCAGCTAAGCCATGGGATGCTCCCAGTGCTGCACAGTCAGTCACAGTTGGCTGGTCTCTGATGAAGGGCCCTCCCATCTATGGGATGGAAATGCTCACAGGATCCATTGTCCATTCTCAGACCACCCCAGTCAGATTAAATCACTCAAGCAGGTAATACATGTTTTTTGACTCAGCTGAGAAAAGAGATAGCAATTTAAGGGATCACAGCACCTTCCATTTGAACCGTGGCACCTTCTGAGCTCTTATTAGGTATTCTTAGTTTATCCTTATTTTTCTCAATAATTTCCTTATGATTAAATCAATCTTCCCTTCTATTTATCATTGCTTTATCTAGACACTCTTAAGCAATATTAACCCCAGTGAAATTAATCCACTGAAAATGAAGGATAGCTGTCGTTAGTCCCACTACTAAAGGCCTGAGTCCTCTTCCTTGATTTTGCTGTAGACAGATTATGTTAATCAAAGAAAATACAAATGAAGATTTTCACCCTTAGAACACAGGAGAAAATGTAAGAAGATGTGAGCTTCTGCTTCATTTCTTAGTCTGTGTAAGATGTGTTGCTAGTTTTCTCCAACCATACAGTGTGGGCTGTGCTGGAGTTCTCAGCCCACAGTGTCTCATGTCCTGCTGCAGACTGCTCAGGCTTTGCCCTCCCCAGGGGCAGCAGCTGATGGTCTGGCTCTGGGTTGGTGGCATCAGGAGAGGGGAGTTGGTTCTGCTCAGTGTGCTCCTTCCCTCACTGGAAGGGATTCCCATTTGTGCTGCCTTCAAACCCTTTGGGCCCAAGAGCACAGAGGAGATTTCTGCCACTGAGCAGCTGATTTTGCCAGGTCAGCCACAAGAGAACAAAGAGCACCCACAAACATTTGTAGAAGAAACTAATAATCTACTGAACAAATTCATATAATTTGTGCCATTGCAGTGGCACTCCAGAATCTGGGCTTCTTACTGGCAAACATTAGTGAAAGAACACTCACAAATGCTGGGCAAGTCCTGGGGGAGTTTGAGTGAAGTGTAATCTGCTCTTACACTTACTCAGGATTACCTTTCCTTCCTATTTTTTCGTGTCCCCATCAAACCCGGGTCCTTATTTCTCAGAAGCTGTTGCAAATGTCCCTGTCTGAGAGCTGTGTGTCTGTTCTTTCGGGCTACACTCAAGGTATGGAGCCAATAAGCCAAAGAGCAACATTCTCCCAAGTGCAGATACTCCAACAGCCAGAGTGGAGCTGACTGACACTGCGAATTGCACTTGAGCAGTCGAGGCAGGGTTTTACTTTATTAGGTGTTAAAGAGCCAGATACACAGATGTGAGACAACAGAGAGGGGTGTCAAGAAAACCATTTCACCCCCAGGATCTGGCAGCTGAACACACCAAATGCTTTTTTTGTTAAGCAACTAAAAGGCAGTTTCAAACAAGGCAGTGGATCATGGGTTCAACATATGGTGCAGGTGCAGACTTGAACATTCTCCAGACAAGGAAATTGATTAGGGAAAGTCATTACATCTCTTGAGTTTAATGGGAGACCCGAGTAGTTTAAAAGCATCCCAGATTTCTGAGAGACTCACTCTGGACCACCTTTTAAAGTACTGAAATGCTCCTGTCCCTTGTCTGGCTGTTTGCTGGGCTGTGCTGCTCCAGCAGCCAGAGGAGGGGAAGCACTCCCTGTGTGCTCTGCTGTGGGATCCTGCTGCCNTCTGTCTGCTGTGGGATCCTGCTGCCCCTTCCTCTGTGCTCTACTGTGGGATCCTGCTGCCCCTTCCTCTGTGTGCTGTGGGATCCTGCTGCCCCTTCCTCTGTCTGCTGTGGGATCCTGCTGCCCCTTCCTCTGTGCTCTACTGTGGGATCCTGCTGCCCCTTCCTCTGTGTGCTGTGGGATCCTGCTGCCCCTTCCTCTGTCTGCTGTGGGATCCTGCTGCCCCTTCCTCTGTGTGCTGTGGGATCCTGCTGCCCCTTCCTGTGCTCTGCTCGTGCGCTGAGTCACCAGGCACTGCTCCCAGCCAAGAGCCAGCCAGGGTTGGGTCACACTCTCCCTCCTGGCCCAAAGGCCCATCCTGGGGTGCTGCCTCTGTGCCAAAGGTGAATATTGGAATTATGCACTAATGCAGATTACAGATGGGAGTGACTATAAATGGGACTGATGCACTTTTTTGTCTGTGTATGAAATGGATTAACAAGGAAACTGTAAAGGGAAGTACAGAACATGAAGTAGCAGCCCCTGGTTTTCCACAGGACCAGTAAAGTTTATACTGCCTTTGTCTAATTCCTTATTCAACATTATTCTGTAAATGTCACAGAATTACCAAAGCCCTTCCCCAACCTGCAAAATGTGACCCCCAAAAGTACATATGATTTTCCTTTAGGCATCCAGGACTAGAAGATAAGTAAGGCTCAAGATTGCTTTGATAGCATCATGTATCAGTAGCACAAAGAGGGGGTCCCAAACACTGTATTAAGTCTGGGGCACAGGGGGTAGTCTATTAGCTAAAGCATTAAAAGGAAAGTTAAAGAAGTTAAAAACCCCCCATCTTGTGACTGGAGTAAACATGAAATTGTGTAGGATGGTTGGGTTTTTCTAAATGTCATTCAGTTGTGAGTGAATGTAGCAAACCAATTAGACAAAATTAAATTTCAAGCCTGATTGACTTTTAAATATTCAATTTGAGCACTGCATTTTGTGTTTATTGCATTGCTCAGGAAACATCCAGAGATGGCTGTTGAATGAAGGAATTAAATGAAACCTGCACTGTCCATGGCCTGGCTGGGGTTGGCAGCTCTGTGTGATCAGAGCCATTGAACACTGAACATGCCCAGAACACAGACCTGTAGGCCTGCAAAGGGCTGCCCTGGCAGCTGGAGGGCTCTGTCACTGACAGCTGGGTGGCACTGGCAGGTAATGAGGAGTCTGATACCATGGAAAGGCTAACTGTGAATGTGTCACGACACTAACCCATGGAGGTGGAGGATGTGTGGTGAAATACTGGAGGAGAACTCAAACCTGCAGGGCAATCTGCCTCTCACTGCGCGTGCTGAGCTCATGCCAGCCAGAACTTACCCAGGAACTGCTCACGTGGGGAATAACCACAAATGCAGTGCAGGAACACACCCCAAATACAAACCTACATGGGAAGAGCAGGAAGGATGGCATGTCCCCTCTCTCTCCACACTGTCTGGCTGTGGGAAAGAAAGGAACTTCCCTTAGAAAGCAGGAACAAGTGGCACCCTGTGACAGCCACACTAGGCTGTGCCTGTGCAGAGCCCCACCCAGCAGCAGGACCCCCTGCCACCTGCCCAGGGGCACGCAGGTACCCCAGGGCTGCCCCTGCCACCTGCCCAGGGGCACACAG
>VWZD01002873.1:199591-211553 GCA_013396695.1 Sakesphorus luctuosus
CCTGCCCAGGGGCACGCAGGTACCCCAGGGCTGCCCCTGCCACCTGCCCAGGGGCACACAGTACCCCAGGGCTGCCCTGCCCTGGCACTCCCCGCCCACCCCCACGGGAAGCAGAGGGTGATGCCACACCAGGAGCTGCATTATGGCCTGTGTCACCTGAGCCTTCCCTCCTCTGGGGCAAAGGTGTCACACTGCCCTTCATGCTGCATTTGGTGCTCTGGGCCAGAAAGAGAAGGGAGGAGAGCAAACCTATCTCAGCAATGAAAGGTTGAGACAATATAGCATATTAATATTGGTTTTTCATGCTTTTTATGACAACCCTGCTCTCAGTCAAAGGTCAGAGTTTCCCATTACCCTGTTCCAGTATTATCAAAGCCATGGTACAAAAATATCTAAATGAAAACCTACTGATAAACTAGAGCAGTTCCAGACAACAAAAAGAGAGAGAGAGATAGGTCCCTTTCTTTCTTTTATTTTCCACTATTTTCTGTAGTAACCTTTATGCCAGCAACCTTTCTATTCTCCTGAGGCAATCAATTTTCCTATTCAAAGGCAAAGATACAAATTATGAATGACGTCACTGCAATGGAACCCTCCCAAACTCATCTCTTTGTCTCCCTTCAGTCACCAAACTCAGACACATGAACAACAGGAGGAAGCTGTAGGCAAGATGCTGTGCCTGCTGCTGGGCCTGCCCAGGGGAGCAGGGCCCTGCATTCAGTGTGTCCACAGCAGGAGCTTTTTAGGTAAAGAAAATTTAATGCCAGAGGTTTCAGGAAACTGGTATTTTGTTTTCTTTATTTTACTGCAAGAAAATGCTGACTTTCTAAGGTAACTATTTCTTGATAAAATCTACAGGCTATTTTATTTTCTTTGGTTCCACTGGCTAAATCATTGCAGGCTCATTAACAGACTCAAGTACCAAAGAATTGTATAATTTTCAATGTAACCTCATAGGGCATCAGCCCTCTCCAAAGTGCCCTTCAAGGTAGTTCCTGCTGGAACACAGACAGAAAAGAGCACTTTGACACACCCCCTAAAGCCAGACAAGCCTTTGTATCGTTCCCAGAGCTCAGCAGGGCATGTGTTTGTGAAACCCCCCACAGCAGAGGGCATAGTGTGCACCAGCCTGGCTCTGGCACGGCCTGGCCTGAGAGCTGCCCTGCAGGTGCCCCCTCAGCCAGAGCAGCCCGGGCACAGGGGAGCAGCAGGGCCTGGGGGCTGTGCTGCTGGGGCAGCTGAGCCTGCCAGGGCTCTACACAGCCTTGGGCAAGAACTGCTGTGAGAAAGGAAAAGTCACCCTAAGGCAGGGAGGGAAGTCCTGCCCATGGAACACAGGATCTGTCCTGCCTGCTCCCCTCAGAGATCCCTCCCACAGCCCCAGCTGAGAGCTCTGCTCCCTCAGCAAAGGGCTGGGGCCATTGAGCAGAGCCCAAACTGTTTAGTAGTCTCAATAACATCACCTGTGGATAAAATTGATCAAGTTACAGGTATTCAGCCTGGAGAGAAAACCAAAGAAACAGCAGGAGAACAGACTCCAGAGAGGAGAGAGACTGCAGCAAAGAGGGATAAGGTAGTAAGGGGAAGAGGACAATAATTCAGTCTTCAATGACAGTGCAAAGAAAAAGTAGCAAAGAGGTTAAAGATATTTTCTGACAGCAGGGACAATGCTCACTGGGCTGGATTGCCCTCAGAGGATTGCCAGCACGAGAGAACTTTGCAGACACATTAGACAAACATTGATCAAGACTGAAAACAGATCCCATCAATCCTTCCTTAGGGCAGGGATTTAGTGGAGGACCCTGGCAAGCAGTATTAATTCAGTCTCTGATCAGTCACAACCTCTACACATCCCACACCATCCAAATCACTTCCCTCGAGCTCATGTCCTGCATGGAAGAGATCTGTGCCCAGGGAGCACCCACCTCTGAGACCTGGGAGTGGCCCCTGAAAGCTGTTTGTGCCACACGGAAGGGTCAGTGAGGGGCAGATGGTTCCCCAGAAGCTGCCCCCACACCCCAGCAGGCATCTGAACTCCCCTGTGCCTCCCAGCAGCCATGTCTCAGTGAGCCTGAGTGTTCATGGGGAGGACTGGGGCAGTGCAGACTCCCTGTGGGAGAGGGCTGAGTGATTTCTCTGTGCTGGGACGGAGATGGTGGCACCAGCCTGTGCCTGCTGGCTGAAGAGAGCAAACCCCTGTGCTCCCTCTCCTACAGAAAGCCTGCAGCAGTGATGCTTTAACAAGGTACTGTTCTTGCCAGGCTCCAGGTGCTTTATCAGAGCCCAGCAGCAGGAATGGCCCTTCAGAAATGATCCTGGCTCTTCTGGAGCTGCTGGCAGGTCCCCTGCCAAGCATCCCTCCCTGCACAGCTCCCAGTCTCTGGTGTGGGGCTCCTCCTGGCAGGCAGCCCCTGAGCAGCCCACAGCAGCTGGCACATCACAAGCAGTTGTAGTTTCCCTTTCTTCCTGTTTCTGGAGTGACAGACACTCCTGTCATTTTCCATCTGAACGCAGGACTGTGACCACCCAAGCTGCTCAGAGGGCTCCAATGGCAAGCACAACTCCCACCCCATCACTGTGTTCCAGGCCATAGGAACATTCCCCAGGCACAGATTCTGCCTTCTCAGGGGCAGCACCATGCCCATGGCAGCAGAGCCAGCTTTGGCACGGGGTCTGACTGCAGGGTCAGCACCATCAGAGCTCTGCCCTTGGCTGCAGCAGCCCCTCTAAGGCTGCAACATCACTTGCTGACTTGAGAAGGAGTTGGAGTTCCTCAGAGATCTCCACAATAATTGTGAGAGTCACACAAGAGAGAAAACCTCCCTCCTGGTTATTGCCCATGGGCAAGCAAAGAGGAACAATAAGGAGCAGTCATGGAGAACGTGTGGCAGAGTAACAGGAGAACCAGCTGCGGTTAATCACACATTGGACGCCACCGAGGCAAAGTGTGGAGGCATTTTCCCAGTGATGAGTTGGTGTCATCACGTTAAGGGCAGAGCTGGTGATTTATCACTAGCTGCAAATCTGCCCCTGCCGTGTGCCTCTGCTGGGGCTTTGGGTGGGAACTTTCTGACACTGCTTTTTAGGGCTCTACATTTCCTTGCATCAGCAGATATTGATCCATGTCCCCAGAGCTCTCTAATTTGCTCCTGGATGCAGAATGTGGCTCACTGTGGGACTGCAAAACCAGTGTGGTTTGATTTTCTTAGAAGGAGACTGTTCTCCTCCCTCTTCTCAAATGCAGTTCCCATTGTACATTGTAACACATGGTCCTTATTTTACAGGTGCTGAGCCTTTTCCCTCTGTTGGGTGTTTTTTCCCTCTGCCATCATCAGTGCTGGGAGAACAAGGGGAACTGCCTTGTCTGTGTGAATGTCACGGACTTGTAACACACAAGTTACAAGAAGGTTCTGTAGCGCCACCATTATGGTGACTCACATGAAACTGCAGCGTGTCCGAGTCCTGAGAGGGAAAACATGCCAAACTTGTAGGAAAATACAACTTAAAATTATCCCAAGTGCTTCTCCATTTCCTTACCTGTAAATGGCTGAGGTGATCTCCAGACCCACTGTGCAAAACTGTCATAAATATATTTAGAAATTCATGTGATCCATTGGCCAACACTTACTTTTAGAACTGACTCTTTCAGGGTAATTCTGCCCCACCCCGGGGTGCTGGCAGCGTCACTGGCACAGCACCAGCTGCCAGGAGCTCTCAGTGGCCAGGACTCTTAATGGTGGCACTTCCAACCACAAGGATCAGTTTGTGTTGCTCTCCATTTTCAAAGCTGGTTTCCAACAAGGAAAAAGGCTGAGACTCTCCCTTAGCACAACGTGAAGCCCCAGCCCCTCCTCTGAGTGTGCCCTCTCCACTCCCAGCACAGCAGCTCATTAGCACGGCCTTTTCAGGCCCACAAAGAGGGCTCTGCAAATGCTCCACAGCACCTTTCACACGCTCATTCACGACCTTCTTTCATTACTTTGTTTTTCAGTCTCGTTTCAGCAAACAGTCTGGGGGTAGCATTTTTGATTTGGGCTTTAGGAGGGAGGAAGGGAGGAAAGGAGGAAGGGAGGAAGGGAGATTGCTGCAGACCAGGGGAAGTGGGAAAGGCTTTACTTAACTGCAAGCACATGGATATACTCACAGAAATCACTGGAAATGTGATATACCTACCAGGGCTTTAGTTCTCTTCCCAGCTCAGTCAGTTCACAGTCCAGTACCACAATTCCCCACCTGCAGAATACAGCAGGCAGCACTTCCCTCCTTTGTGCAGTGTTAAGAACCTAAAAAAGCCAATAAAAGCCAAGTCACATTACTATCTCTGTCCATAAACTCAGCAGCAAGTTCAAGCACTGTCCAGCACTGATGTCCTTCAGCATGAGAAACGGGTAGAAAAGGAAAAACAAGTACAAATGAACATTTAAAACATATTTCATGGCAAAAAAAATGAACCAAGTGTTCTGATTGCCAGCACTTCCTTGATCCCATGTTTTGGAGGTTCAGGTGCTTAAAATTTGCTGTGTTATTGGTGATTGCACACAAAGTAACTGAGACCAAAGGTGCACCTGGCTGGCATCCCACTCCCTCTCTGTGGCTGAGTACAAACAGTGCACCCTCAGAGCACTGCAATTTATGCTGAGGAACTTACGAGTGACTGAATGTAACAAACATTTTGCACCAAAAGCACTTTACACACAGATCTTGTGCCTCTTGTGCTCCATCACACTTCCTCTTCTCCTCCATCAGATCCCCAGTCACAAGCAGAGCCTCCCCTGCTGCATGGTAGGAAAATGTTACACCAGAGAATTGAGGTTACTGGTTTTACACCACAAAAACTTTTCCACAGTTACAGCTTTATTTGCATAAGTAACAATGTTTTTCTTGCTTCCTTTTTGTTTTTTGCTGTTTCTTTTGAGGAAAAAAAGGAATGCAGAAACTTGAAAGATGAGCTGAACCTTTCTCTGGATGATCAAACAATGAGAAAAGTCACACTCAGACCCAGGGACAAGCAAATCAGATGCTGGGCTCAGACAAAGTGAAGGATCTTCTGATCAGTTAGAGGGGAAGGACACAACAGGCAGAGATGCTTTTGCTTATCATTTCTCCATAGCAAATGTCTGCATACAGAAGAATCCTCCAAATAGAACAGCATGGGGCAGAACAGCCTCTTGGGGAAAACTGCTGTCAGTGATGCCCCAGAGGAGAGGCTGCAGCAGGGACATGAATGAGGCTGGGCCCACTGCTGGTTCTCCCTGGGCTGTGGGCTGGAGCCAGGGCAGGGGGGCTCAGGGGGCTCAGGGGCTGCAGCCCCCCGGGCAGGGGGGGCTCAGGGGGCTCAGAGGGCTGTGGGCAGCCCCCAGGGCAGGGCGGGCAGCTCAGCCTCCTCCCACCTGGCAGGGCTGTGGAAGGGCCCCCCAGCCCTGCCCTGCCTGGGCACTGCCTGGGCCTGCCTGTGCCACGTGTGAGAGCAACAGGCCATGCTTTGTCCTGAAGGAACCACACACTGAGAACACCAATTCAGTCACTCAGTTCAACTCCCTGAGGCCAATTCAAACACTGTTCTCGCCACCAGAGACTCTATTGTGGCTTTTTTCAGTGCAATTTTAAAAGTCCCAAGTGAGAGTGCTTTCATTATTTCCCTGAGGAGACTTCTCCACAACTCAATATGTTTTGCTGTCAAAAAGATTTTCTTGAAATTCCTCTTAAAATCTCACTCCTAATTTCCTTCCATTTACTCAGTTGTATAGCGATCATTAGTTACACTAAAAACTTAATCCTTGTTTCTAAAATGTCAGTGGAATGTCACAACATCCCTGTCTCTATCACTGTTTAGCCAGAGTGAGTTTTATCATGATTCTTTCTTAGTTCAGGCCTTTCTCAGTGTTGCCAGTCCTCTCTGGGCACAGAGTCTGTGCCACAGTGACCCAGCACTCCAGGGATGTTCCCACGCAGCCTGGACACACAGGCCAGGCCCCTCTCCCTGTCTCTGCACTGCTGGGTGAGTTTGGTTAACCCATGGCAGCCCCAAGTGCCTCTCTCATTTCTCTGCCCTTGCTCTCCAGTCTGCTCAGCCCCACTCCCCAGTCCTTTTGCCTTCAGTGTCTGGAATTGCATTTCCTCATGTCCATCAGATCATGTTTTCTAAAATAGCACAATTTATGCTCATATTTTTCTGTACTAGATTTCCCAGTATGAAATAATGCACATTTGTGAATTGTAACGACACCACTTAATTTTCATGGGCAGGATCTTTCTCTGTGTCCACTGGTGCAATGCAGGATGTTAATCACTCCCTACTTCATTATTCCTTGCTGTACTTCACTATTGGCTTTTACAACTATGTTCCAGTTTCCTGTGTAAGAATATCTCAGGGTTTAGAAAAAGATTTCAGGAATGCATTTTGAAGCATTCAAACAAATTTAAGCACATTCAAATAAAACAATGAAACTCCTTGTTAAACAGATACTTCTAATATTTTTTCCCCAATGTGAAGCATTTGTAAGGATCCCTCTTAATTTTATTTCTTTTTTAATTGTTGTGTGTATGATTCTGCTCAAGGTTTTTGAACATTCTCCTCTCCCATGTTTATTTCAAGAGCAGTTGACATTTAGGCAGCTGCAGTATTGGGGAATTCTATTATTATTCTAAGCCATCCTGTTACCTAGACTTGCACACTTGGTGAGAATGTTTTCCTGGGCCTTTCCTCATCCTGCCATCCCTGCACCCCTGCCCAGTCAGAGCTGATCCTGTGGGCATCACAGCAAGGATCCCACGTGTGAAAGCAGGAGATGCCTCAATGACTCTGAGCATGGGCACAAACCCAGCCATTAGTGTGGCACTGGTAAAGTCCAGCTGGAGAGACTGGCAGGAAAAGGATAAAGTCACCCAGAGCTGCCAGGCCCCCTTCCACCACCAAACCTGCTCTGGCAAACGTCCCTCTGGGCATGGGTTGGTCACCTCTGCCACCAGTCCCTGGAGAGAGATGGTGCCAATGGCAGTGACCTCACCCTTAGAAATGCCATCTCAATGACCAAGGTTCATTTGAAGGTGACAGAATTTTCTTTCCAAAGCCATTGGGTTTTTATGCCCTTGGCAAGCAGCTCTGCTTTGATGATTAGTTGTAGTAACTCTTCTTTTAAGCAAGGAACATTAAATATTTGCCTCAGCTCTGTAATCAGAAATTATTAAAGTTGTGTTAATGCTCTGGCACAGCTTCCTACATTGAGCTGTTTAAACACAACACCTTAACTATGGCTGCATAGCCCTCACTGTCTCAGTGACCCCTTGTGGGCAGTGCTGTCACACTGGGTGAGATGCTCCTGCTCTCTCAGGGCCCTGCTGATCACACAGACCTTTTGGACAGCATCTTTCTTCTTGCTCTGAATTACACTAAACCCTCTCACTTTGACACCTCCTCCTATCACATGAAATCTTTGCCCCTCAAAAAAAAAAGTTTGGAACTCCACTGTATGTTTTCCTGAAGTTGGATATTTTCTTTACAAACCAGTAACTGTTGTGGTGGTCCCTACAACAAATCCCCAAGCAGTAACTTCAAAGGGCTGAAGGCTAAACCAGGGAATTTCAGTGCCCCAAGGGTCGATGTTCCAGTGCCCAGGTGAGAGCATGGGGGACATTCCCCTTCTTACTGTGCACAGACTCCAGATTCCCCAGCTCTGGCCAACAGCTCTGAGCACGGGTTGAGGACCCACGTTTGAATTCAGCCACTTCAATTTCACTTCAGGTACCTAATTTCTTTTATGGCTTTGGCCCTGGTTGACTAATTACACAAGATGGAGGAAGGAAGTATTACCCTTATTTTGCCAATGAGGAATCCACTACAGGGAGGTTAAAGGCTTGCCTAAGGAAATGTAAGAAACATGAGGCAGAGTCAGAAGGCCCATTTAAGCTGCTCTTCAGATCCACATCTCCCTGGGCTCTGATTCCGGTGTCTGACAAAAAGGCCTTTCTTTCTCACTTCTCTCTGCTATGTCAGCTCAAAAATGCTCCTAAACTGGACCTGTTCAGACCACAGACCATAAATCCATTTGCTTCCTTGTTTGCTTGGGGGTTTTTGCATCTCCTGTGAAACAGCTAATTCTGCTCTTCTGGGTAGGGTTTTGTGCCGCGCCATCCCCTGGTTTGCCACTGCCATTTAGTGAAGCCTTCCTGCCCCACTGCTCTCCCCTCCAGCTGGGAGTGCTGGGCCTGCCCTGGACCCCCCCAGAACCTGCCCCAAGCGGACACCAGCAAAGCCCCAGCTGATCCCACATTTTATTGCTCTGTTGCTGTACAGGCACAGCTCCCAAATGCCTGGGAGCAAGTTGGAAATGAACTCAAAGAGAGCACAGAAATCTCAGCAGACTGTTTTTGAACTAAACAAGAGGTCTGCAGTATTCCTGTTGTGATGACACAAGAGTTTTCTTTCTACTTATTAGGAAAAAGGGGCACTGATTTTTCTGCCACAGATAAATCAGCCCAGGTGCTCTTCCCAATATAAACTACATCAAAGCTCAGTACAGAAAATATACTGTCTCCATGACATGATGCAACAGAAGAAAAAAAGAAAAAAATAATTTTTTGAGGCAAAGATTGTTTAATTAAAAAAAGTCCACACAGCAACATTGTTGACCACTGCCTGTGGAACCCTCCAGCTGATGCCTGAAAGGTCAGAGCAGGTGATGAGGGGCCTGGCCTGCCTTGCTCTGGGCAGCAGAGACCCTGCTGCTGCTTCAGGGCTGTGTCAGGAACCCCCTGCACACCATCCCTGCAGACAAGGGGCTTCCCTGCAAGGCTGTGACACGGGAATGTTCATGTCAAAACCCAGTCATGCTTGATAAGCACCACAGCTAATTTTCAAATAAGCTCAAATAAATACAGAATTAATTTTTCACTTCTTTCCCCATCATAATTTGCAAAATACAGGTAAATTCTAAGGTCCCAGTGATTCAGGAACTGCCAGGTCCATTAGCACGGCAGAAATGTATCCCACAGGCACTTACTCTCCTTTCCTGTTTCCTCCTGTCACCTCTGCCATCAGATACTCTCCACACTGAACAGGGATCTGACCCAGCAGAGTGCATTCCCATTACCTGCAGTGACTCCTGATGCAGCCTGACTGCACACAAATGAACAGCAGAAAATGCAAGAGAAGAGGCTGGTTTGCAGGGTGGGTGCAGCCCTTCCACTGCCCAGGGGGATAGGGAAAAGGCCAATCAGCTCCTTTTGCTGCAAGTGCTCAGCAAACCTGAGCACAGCCCAGAATCTCCAGCATTAGGTGAGAGGACTCTGGATTGGAATCAATTCTTTACTGACACTGTTGTTTTAATAAGCACTGACACTTGTTCAGACGAGAGTTTGCTTTTTTCTCTTTGAATACACTTGTGCCCTGGATAATGGGCCTGCCCCAGTCAGCACTGAGAGGGAAGCCAGCTGTGGCTGGGCTGTGTTTGAGAGCCAGGGCTGTGCCCAGCAAAGGTGGATGGGAGCTGGACCAGGCCCTCTGTGTGTGGAAACAGGACACAGAAAAACTATTGCTTTAATTGCCTCCTCAAAGATTGACATGGTCTAATTTGCTCATGGTTAAACACGATCATTTATGATGAACTGGATGATTCCCTCAAGCATTCAGCACAATCACTAAGCCTTTCCTCCCCACCCTCAAATATTATTTTACCTATTTATGTTCATAACAACAGGATCATTCTCAATCAGAACATCATCTTGCTTTAAAACCTAATGGTCAGCTAAGCTAATTCCTGGGCAAAGCTGTGCATCTCTCCCAGATGTGCAGAGCTGAGCCCCTGGCATGGCAGCAATTTACTGCCTGTAATGGCTGGAATATTTCACCTCCCTGTTAATATCCCCCTGCCCTTTGTTGGTTTGCTGCCTGGCAAATTGCATGTCTGGCTTTGAAGCTTGTGCTGCTGCACCCCTGCTGCTTTAGCTCCTTATCTCCATGGGATTTGCTGGAGCACACACAGCCAGGGGATGAATTTGCACATATTTGCAGTGCTGAGCCTTGACTTTTACTGCTTGTATGTAAATGACAAAAAAAAAAGGGGGGGGGGCAGAGTAATTTCCTTTTCGTGATCAGCAATTCATCATCCCTAAAGCACAGGGAGGAAAACAGTTATCAACTTCCCATTTTAGGTTATAACTTCAAAGCAAACCTTTGATTTGAATGCCAGACTGAATGCTGGGGAGAGGAGGGGGAGTGACAGGGGAAGGGGAGGGCAGGAAGGAGGAGGGACTGGCCTGTCACCCTGTGTTGTTGACAGCACCACCATCTCGGGGCAGTGACAGCCTGGTAAGGCACCACAGCCGCCACTGTGTCTCACCTGCCTTGTTTGTGCTCACTCAGGAATTAAGGGAGCCCCTGCAGGAGCCCACACTCAAACCCCTCCTTACAGTCAAGATTTAACTCCAATTCCTGTGGAAATGGTCTGCCTTCAGGGTATGAAATACTTACCTAATAAGTCAATGAAAACCTCTGCATTTTCACAGACTTCTGGCAGTCTGACTGCATTGCACCCTCTTGTTTGCTTTTTTTTTTTCATTTGGAGTAGCTAAATTCAGCATCCATTCATGGAGATACATGTTTTTGACAAAGTTCAATTAAAATCGTAGACATTCCATGTCATAAACAGCCTGTTTTATTGCTACATGTTTGCAGGGTAAGGTAGAGAATTGAATTCCCTGCAGAAGTTGTTTAAAGGCTGTAAGTGCCTGCCTGAGCCCAGATCCACCTGACAGGAGCCTGTTTTTCTGCTTGTCACAGAGCAGCTCTTCCTGAGATCCTTCCCTTCCTCCCTTTCTGCCTCTTTCATTCTCTCTCCCTCCTCTAAAACCTTCCTATCCCACAGCCAGCACCCTCCAGGCTGTTTGCAGTGCTGACACCTGCTGCATCAGAGCTGCATTGATCATGGCTGGGATAATCTCAGCAAGTCAAGCACAGCTCCCACTCCTGGGCCTTGCTGCCATACAGGCACATTCCTTTTGCCTGAATGAAAGGGAATGTTCTGCACAGAAGCCTTGACAGTGCTCTGTATGGGTGCCTTGGAGGACTTTCCTTGGCCTACTTTGTGTCAGTCTCCTGAAACTCTCACATATCAAAAGCCTTGTTCCTCCTTCACTCAGGTCCATTGTACTCCCAACCCCACTGCTGGATCCTTTTCCTCTGCTGGGGGAAGTGGCTGCAGATGTTTGAGCTGTTCTCACGCACCAGGTTACTCGGGAAAAATGCCTGTTAAAGGCCATTAACATACATGGACTGCAAACACCTCAGCACAAGTCTCTTTGTTAATGAGAGCATGGAGAGCCAGACTCCTTGTGAGCATTTTGTCATTTGTTTCCATCAGAGCACACCTCAGGGCCACATTGCATTTACCCCAGGTTTTATTCCTGCAGTAAGCAGATATGCCTAGTGAGACATTGGCAAGGCTCAGACATGAACTCACAGCCCACCCCAAACCCCAGGCTGCCAGTTTGGGATCTTCCCTCATTCTGTACAATCCCATCCTTAGTGGAGCAGCCCCTAATCCTCTCCTGCCTCAGCAGAGCATTCTTTCTGGCAGGAGGGTGTGAGTGGTGAGGATCAGGGGCCCAGCCCCAGGGTACTGCCGGCAGCCCTTTGCTTGCAGCTGCCCTGCTGTGCTCAGCGGAGGAGGGAGCTCTGCCCCGGGGATGCTCAGCAGAGGAGGGAGCTCTGCCCCAGGGATGCTCAGCAGAGGGAGGGAGCTCTGCCCCAGGGATGCTCAGCAGAGGGAGGGAGCTCTGCCCTGGGGATGCTCAGCAGAGGAGGGAGCCCTGCCCCGGGGATGCTCAGCAGAGGAGGGAGCTCTGCCCCGGGGATGCTCAGCAGAGGAGGGAGCTCTGCCCCGGGGATGCTCAGCAGAGGAGGGAGCTCTGCCCCGGGGATGCTCAGCAGAGGAGGGAGCTCTGCCCCGGGGATGCTCAGCAGAGG